>VWZW01002793.1:0-28270 GCA_013397115.1 Edolisoma coerulescens | reverse complement strand
AGGGGCTGGGGGGGCGGCCGGGGCGCGGGCAGACGGATGGATAGACGGATGGATGAATGGATGTATAAATGGATGGACGGACGGACGGATGGATGGATGGATGGATGGATGTGTTTGGGAGATTAATCGAGAATTGCAAAGCAGAGGAGACGGAGGCAAAGTGTTACGTAACACATTTTCATTACCGCTGCGAAGTCATCTGAGCCGAAATCTTGTTATTTCCATGGTGCTGTGGCTGGAGAGCCCTGGCCCCGGCCCCTGCTTGCCCGCGGGCCCGGAGCCCCAGCAGTACCTGGGTTTTGGTGGCTTGAGCTCATCTCAGTGGAATCGAGTGAAAGCAGCAGCGGGTTAAACAAGTGAGACCCTAAGGAAAAGTGAAATCCACGATCTGTTTCGTTCTCCCCAACCCGGTTTTGTATTTGGAAAGTCCTGTGTTTGAGCGGTTGTGTTGGGCAGAGGTCAAACCCCGAAAGTCCCTCCACCGAGCGGGACGGTGGTTCCGGCACATCACCTGCTGCTGGGGAGAGGAGTCCCAAGGCGAGCGGTCCCGAGCGGCCACCCCGCTCCCGCAGCTCGCAGCGGGCCCTGTGGCTGCTCCCCGGGGAGCAGGACTGGGTGGGCAGGGGAGCTGCGGGGTGAGCGGATGGGTGGGTGTAGCCCCCACCGCCGGCCCTACCCCACGCAGCACCTCGGGGAGCCCACCAGCCCGCGCCGCCCCCCGCGCCCCTGCGCTCTGGCAGAACATGGCTGCAGCTTGGGGGCACGGAGGGAGGCGGGCAGGGCCCCCCGAATCCACGGACAGCGAGTGGTGATGCGAGAAGCCTTTGTCCGCCACCCTTGGGAATCGCTGGAGGCTTTGTCCCTCTGCCCGGGCTGTGGATGGAGTCCTGGAGGGTGAAACCTGAACTGAGGTTTTGGCTGTGCTGAGCGGCTGGGGGAGGCCCTTGGCCTCTCTGTTACACTCCCGTGCCGTGCCGCGTATTCCAGAGGCACGTGGCGAGCCGGCTTCCAATGCCCCCCGTGTTCGTCCCGTGGCTCCGGCTGGTGCACCCCGACAGCCCGGGCACACCAGCGCCTTCCCGCTGCCGCCGGAGATGTCTGTCCCTCCGTCAGCCGAGGATGCGCTGCTGCGTGTGGGAAGGACAGAGTCCGTGGTGATGTAGTGACCTTAGGAATTCCTCCCGGCGAAAGCACCCGAGGGTTTTCTCAGGGTGCCACGCGTTTGGATTTATCGCGTGTCAGGTGAAAAGCCCAGTGGAGCTGGAGGGCCGCTTCCCAAGGCTGGCGCGGCAGAAAGCTGTAATCCTGGGAACAGAGGACGCCCTCTGCTTTGTTATTTTTGAGGAGAGTTTAGCAATGGAAACAGGAGCCCTCTGCTTGCTTCCCTCCTCGATTCATTTGCCTTGCGAATTTCTGTGCTGTGCATCCTGGATCCCCAGCACCAGGCTGTCCTTTCTGCCACCTCATCAGCTTCCAGTCCCTCCGTGTTTTATTTTTAATAAGAGATAACTTTACTGCTAACCTTGCCTGCTGCTCTCTCTTCTCTCTAACTCTAATTGCTTCTGGCTTTATTTCTGACATTTCCCATGTCATTTCTCCTCATTTTCTCGAAGACTACTAGAAAAATAGCTCCAGGAGAAGCAGTGGAGCTTTGCAGCGCCCGTTTCACCCCGCGCAGCCTCTGCCTGGAGCGGCTGCCTGCGGCGGGGAGATGGTACCGTGCTGCTCCTTTCAAGTTGGATCCCTTTAGCCCGGGGCGGTGGCAGTGCCTGACCTCGCGGTGAGCCGTGCTCCTCCGCCGGGGAGGGCAGGACCTGTGCAACTGCATTGCTCAGAATTATTCGGTTCCTGTGAAGGGGAGCTGCTGCTCCCCGGTTCGGAGCGGGGCTGAGCGAGCGGCGCTGCCCTGAAAGCCCCTGCGAGGTCCGAGGGATGCTCCAGCCCTGCTCTGCTCTTGGCAGGTGTGGGTGCTGCGGGGCAAAATCTGTTCTTTGGGGAGGTGGCAGTGGCTCTGTCGCTCCCTGAGTGTGCACAGACATACGTGTGCGTGCACACGCCTGCGTCAGTGCCTGTGCCCGCCTGTGAGGGCACGGCAGCTTTCTGCAGCGTGCCAGGCTTCCAGCGCTGCCGAGGACTTCCCCTCCATAGCTACGAATATAATGTTTTAAACAATATGCCACAGTTTTTACAGCATTGAGCTCTGGAGTGATTTGCAGTAGGAGTAAAACCACCGTTTGCAATTTCTCGGCGATTGTATAAAACAACTCATTAAAAGCATACATCCCTGCACATTGGCTCCGTGGAAACTTTATGGGCCTTGTAGTTATTGCCAAAGAAAACATTTTCCATGAATTTCACTCATCAGGTTCACACTGTCAAACGTAGATTCAGCCGCTCGTCAAAGATGCAAGCCTTGCAGTCTGGGAAGTAATGAGAGCAGTAAGCAGTGGGAGTTAATGGCCTCCACTGAGGAGTCCTTACTCATCCCGCATCCACACAGGGGCTGAGCTGGCTGCTCCCGGGTGGATTGATTGCCACAGAAATTCATCTGGTGTCACTGGCTATGACACTTAACAGCCACAATAATGCTTGAATAAACTGCACTTTTATGCAGCGGTTCGTACCTCCGCGCTGGCAGCAATTTCCCAGATGAGGCGAGGGGAGCGGCGCGGGGCTTCGGCAGCCGCTTCCCAGAGCATGAATAATTGTAATAACGCCGGAGCCACCGCCTCGTCTTTGTGGTGTCTCCAGTGGGGTGGCGGGTGGGAGCTGTCGTGGTGCTGCCGCTTGCCCGGGACGCTCGGGGGCTGCCCCGTGCGGCAGCGGCTGTGCCAGCCTTCGGCAGGCGGGACACGGGATGGGCGAGCTGCCGGCCCAGCTGCTCCCGGCGCCGGAGCGCCACGGCTTGGCTTTGCCTTACGTAATGGTCATCTGCTGGAAAGAAGGAGTTGCTAATGTCCCTTCAGAGCCCAGCCTGTAACAGGGAATGGCAGCCAGGCAGAGGCCAGCTCTCCAACCTTGTTCCCACCTTCCCTCACCCAATCTGATCCTCGAGTTCTCCCAGCGTGCCTTATTTACCTCAGTGTCTGTAGGTAGGTGTGGATACAGGGCAGTGGTGAGCACCGCCAGCAGCTCCCCAGGGCAGCTCCATGGGGTGTGAATAAGCCGTGGGATTTCCAGCGGGTCTGAGGTTCATTATGAAAACGTATGCATGCTTAAGCCTTTAAATATAGCTAATGGGAGAAGGACTGGGAGGAAAGATTACCAAGATTACCGGAACCTCGGTGTGCTGAGCAGGAGGAGCAGGAGCTGCTCTGCTCTGGGTTGTGGTGCCTGTTGTTCTCCTTGAGGGCTGGTGGTGATCAAGTGGGCAACAGCAGCTCAAGCCCAACAGAGTTTGGGTTTGACAGCAACACTCTTCTAGCAGGATAATTCCTGGAGGCTGAGTGTGTTGGGTGGGATCAGTGGATGGTGTGGCATTGTTGGCGCTTTCACCCCCTCCTTTAAAACAGAGGGATTCTCCTTCTGTTCTTCCTTCCATCCTTGCTCCCTTCCATCTTCCTTCCCTCCCACGCTGGGTGGTGCTGCTGGGAGGGGGTTCCTGGCCAAGCCCAGCATCCTAGCAGCCACAGTGGGTTATGAGGGGTTGTTCCCAAACCTGCTTCTTGGCCCCTCCTCACCTTGGCTCACTGTTTTCATCAGAGTGAATTTTTTCACTAAAAGAATGTTAAACTCTGGGCCTGAAGTGACTCCTTAAAAATGGAATTTGAGATTATATGAATATTTCCTGTGGCTCTTCTTACTGGGACTTGCACCTACAGACTTTGATAGCTTATATAATTTCCTGTGATGGAGATGTACTTCATCTAATTTCACTTGGAAATGCATTGATTAAATCAGAACTGCTGAGAGATTTAAACTGAGTCTCAGTGGCCTGAACTTAACCGTGGGAGGTTTACCTGCCTTCATCCTTCAACATTAATTTGGTTTTATGAGGATTCCTTGTGAAATGAGGTTTTGTCTGTGGCTGAATCTCTGCTGCTTTCTGGGTTTATCAGTTGCTTTCTCTGGCCTCGGCGGCTCTGCGAGGCGAAGCTGCGCTAAAGCCTCCGTTCGGTGCAGCGCTGAGCTCCTTCACTGGGGATATGGTGGGGACCGATGGGCATTTTGGCTCCATCACCCCCCAGTGCTGCTCACACTCTGCCCAAGCTGGAGGCAAAGCGCCCACACTGCCCAGGCAGGGCTGGGTGCTGGGTAGTGGGGTGCTGACACGGGGCCAGGGCTGCTGGGCGTGATGCTCTGGGAGCAGGGAGACCTGCCCCAAGTGCAGCTGTGTGGGAGTGTCCTCCCGTCAGTGCTGAGAGATTTGGCGTTTATGGTCCCAAGCAACACTGAGAAAAGGAGGAACAACCCAGCTCGGCTGGAGGTGGATGAGCAGCTCCATGGAGATGAGCAGGGGTGGGGTCCGCAGGCGCTGGGTGCCCGGGGCAGGAGGCCGACGCACCCACTGGGACTCGCCTGAGGACTTATAAAAATAAATAAAGCCAGTCATTCACAAAGTGCTCATTTCCAACTCTGATCTGCAAAATGTCTTCTTGTGACTTGGAAATGATGCGTAGGCAGGAGATACGCTTTGACATGCAATGATTTTTGTTGAAGTTTGCTCTGAAGGTCTTTCTCGGCAGCTCCGCTTTCCTGGCAGTGCTGGAGCATCCCAGGGGCACTGTGTCCCCGCTGCCAATGGCTGCTGTGTCCCCACGAGCCAGAGCCACTGGGAGCAGAAGCTGTTCCCTGGCACAGCATCTCCGTGGGTATGGAAAGGACTCTTCAGCTCCTGCTGCAGAAGCTGGCAGGGAGGAGAAGCAGCGCCTTGGCTGCAGAGCTGCTCCGGACCCTGGCTGAAGCATCCATGGGATGAGGCTTAGCTGTGGCAAGGCGGGAGCGGTGAAGCTTCACTGGCCTGGCTGCGATGCCAGCACTGCCAACTCCACTGACTTCCAAATAAAGGCTGAGCAGAAGCTGCTTCAAAAAACAACACATAGCCTGGGAGCGGCGAGGCACTTCCTTCAAGAGGCAAGTCTGGATCTTTGAGGTGGAAAAACAGGAGCTCAGCAGAGGGCACATGCCCCAACTCAAGAGAAGCGTGGAGATGGGGACACGCTGGCGCAGGGGTGACCGTGTGCCACAGGACACCGGCAGCACAGCACACGCCGTGTGAGGCACCGCACTGTGCCACGCAGGAGAGCGGATTTGTGGCTTTCAGCTACAGCTTGGTGAGAATTGATGGCTCCTGTCCCTGAGGGTATTGGCCGCGCCTCTTCTGCAACATCCTGGGGTGGTCAGGAGAAACGCCAGCCATGCTTTATAATCCTATAGAGAGGGAATGTGGCTGCGTGGTGCCAGCTGAGGAGCTGTGTAGAGCTGCTGTGCTCGGCATGGGAAGGCTGGGGACTCGCTGCTCAGCAGCAGCGTTCGAGGCGCCGGTGAGAGCAAACGCCACTAATTGATGTTGCCACTTGACTGCACGCCATTCAGGTTGAAGATGCGACAAGGTCGGGGGCAGCCCAGGTTGCCCCCCCTGGGAATTGCCTGCCTGGCGAGCACACGCGGCTTCCTCAGGGACGCATTCCGTAATTGCCCGAGTCCCGCGTGTGACCCCAGCCCTGCTCCCGGAGCCTGCGAGAGCGTCTCTGCTCTCTTTGCAGGGCTCGAGTAATGAAGCATCAGTTAATTGACATGGATGAGAACATCCACTTAAGGACCCACCGGAACGTGGGCGATGAATGCCAGGAGACGAAGCCGCGCATCGCGCCGGGAGCGTGGTTGGCTCTGCCTCTTCCCGGCCAGAGCCAAAGCTTGGCTGAGTCCGCAGCGGCGGGGCGTTTATGTAGGGAAGGTGTGACCATTCCGGATACTGGCAAGTGTTATTTTGGAAAGAGCTCCCAAAATGAATCAACCTTTCTTCTGCAAGTATCTGTCATTCATGGGTTTTCTTACAAAGTTTTTCATGGAAAGGACAAGGATAAGTTATTCATCTTCTTGTTTCTTGTCTTTGTAAGAGGCTCTGTTTAAGCATCATCTGACATGACACACTCAGGACTTACTCTGGGTTCCTGTCAAAGTGACATATTCTCTGGCAAAATCAATTTTGCTAATTTTGATGGATGAGGATGGATGTGAGGCTGCTGGCACAGGTGCCTTTGAAGGAGGCTGAGATTCTGAGGGATGCAGGAGGTCATGCCTTGCTGCCAGCCCACTGGAGATAATGCTGCAAAAGTATAATCTTTCCCGCAAAGGGGATTATTGTTTTTTTTAATGAGATGCAGAGCAGAGTGATCCCTGACTCACTGGTACTTGGGCTCCGAGGGGCTGTGCCCCCAATGGCACAGTGTTCTTGAGGCCCTGGAGGCAAATCTTCGTCGTCACTTTGATCCATCAGGATTTTGCCATGGCTGCAGTGGGAAAGCCTGTGAGCTGCCTGGCTGCTGTATGCGCAGTGAGATGGCCATGGCAGGGAGAACAGCTCTTCTCCATGGAAAAGAAATTGCTTGGTGCTAAAAGGGATTTAAAACTCTCTGTGACAGGATCAAGAGTTTTTGCCCTGAAGTTCATTCCCGCTGCCTTCGCTTTCTATTTTAGCTTGGCTTTTTCATCATCTTTTTGGGCTGTTCTTTCTCCATGCTGCGTGTCACCCTGACCCTTCTCTGGCAGCGGGATGTCCCTGTGGTGGGGCTGGGCACAGCCGGTGCTGTCTCAGGAGCCAGGGGAGGGCTGGGAGCTCCCCAGGACCACCAGCCAGAGCCTCAGCCGGGCAATGCAGTGCCCTGCACTGAGCTCCCGAGCCTTGGCTTTCTCCAGGCTTCCCTACTGACGTTTCACACCTTCAAAGAGAGCTCTGCTGCTCCATTTCTTCCTATTGTATTTCTTGCTTCATAAAAGCCATCTGTCCCTCTTTCTGCATTCAGAGTCTTCATTCCTCTCATCTTCTCCATTTCTGTTAGAGTTTATGGAGCTTTTGAAATTATTGACGTGTTCCCTGTGTTCGTTCCTGGGGATGGCTGCTGAGGTTTCCGGGCAGGCTGTGCATCTCTGGGCTGTCGGGGACTTCCCAGGAAAAATACAGGTTTGGATCTCAGTCACTGCAGTGCGAATTGAAAGCAGCTCCACCAGGAAACCGTGGTGCTGGAGTGAAGACCCGAGTTAGTTGGATTTCCCTGTGTGGACATCCAGCCTTTGCCATGGGGAAAGGTCAGCTGGGCTCTGTGCTGGTCATCCAGATGCTTCCAGCTGGTCAGTGCTTGTCTTTGCTCCTGGGAAAGCAAGGCACTTTGGGAGGTCATCATTCAAAATCCCATTATGAGGTATTTTGTCCCTGGGTGTGTTCCATGGTTGGAGGCATTTCCCGTTGATACGGATACCACGGTGGGCTCAGATGCGCGGCTCCTGCCAAGACACATTGTGTTACAAAGACACCACAGACCTCTTTTAATTGTTTTGTTTTAAAGCTTGTTAAACTGCTACTTTAGATGTACTGAGCCAACTTATCTTATTTTTTTTAGATCAAAGCCTTTCCCGCATTCATTGTAATGACACGCTCGAGCACATTCATTTAGAAAATAAGATCAGTGCTGGGTTATTTATCTGGAAAGGGGGGGGGTTAAAGGGCAGCATAAGCCGTAGCTTTGTGCCACGGTTTTCCTCTCTGTAGGTCCTCCAGAGCCGAGGGCTGGGTTGAATTAGTTGCTATCTCTTGGAATTACTTTGTGGATATGTATTCAGAGGAACAAAATCCCTCATAAGGCTCCAGCTCCAGTCTGGGATTTGGCAGGACTATTGCCATCCTGGTGGGGAGAGCCTCACTTCTGCCATGCCATCCCATTCCATTCCATCCCATCCCATCCCATCCAACAGTGCTGGGCATTGCATCCTGTTTGGACACCCCAGCGCAGTCCCTTTATCCGAGGGGGAGGCCTAATCATGCTGCAGCTGATTGTACAGGAGGCAGAAGTGTGGCAAAGGAAGAAAATTCATGAGCAAAGCCGGGAAAGCAGAAAATCCTTGGATGGTAGCTGTGGGGAAGTGCGCTGTCCTGCCTGCGCTTGTGTCCACAGCAGGGAGCCGCTCAGCTCAGCCGCTGGCCTTATTTACTGTGGGCAGCATTAACTAACAACAGGGATGATCTCTGAGAGGATGATCTCTCTGGTTTTAACGTGCTTCTGTGTATGTCGCAGCCCTGTTTCCCTCAGCAGACTGATTTTGGTACGTGGGGGAGTGTTTTCCATGCTGTGATGGGGAGGGGAGAAGGCAGCACCATCTCCTGTGCCAGGACCTCCTTGGTCGCCATCAGCGTGTAAAGCCTGGGCAGCGATTCTGTGGTGCACATGAGGAGGTGGAATACACAAGGAGGTTTAGGTAGAAGCTAAAGGGGGGGAAACCTCTGATTTTCTTAGGTTTGTGGATTGTTTTTAACATCAGCAAGAGCAGAGCTTGAGACTCTTGGCTCTTCGACAAGATTTTGGTGGATCTGGAAATCTGAAACATCCCAGCAAGTTGTGTCTGAGCTGGAGCTCTTGCTGCTGCCTGGTCCCCAGCGCTTGTGCAGAACTCGAGGGGGGGATGAGTGGGGTAAGTTGGCGACAGGTGCCAGTTTGGGCTGGAAAGCCAGCGCTCACAAACCCCCTTTATCCGGGAGGGACAAAAGCCGAGTGTTATCGCTGCCGGGTTGATGAAACACCCCACTGTCCGGCCCTGCCACGCTAAATGCGCGCAGTGTTTGCTGGCTGGGGCGGCCAGGCGGTGGTGGGGGAAGCGATGGCCGTGCTGTGCCCGCTGAGGGGGCTGCTCCGGTGGTACCCACACCGTGTTTGTTTGCTGGGAGGGATGCTCTGGTGGTACCCACACCGTGTTTGCTGGGAGGATGCTGCAGTGGTATTGATGGGCTGTGCCCATCATGGGGGATGCTCCAGTGGCAGTGATGGGCTGTGCCCACTGAGGGGAATGCTCTGGTGGTACCCAGGCTGTGCCTATGGCGGGGGATGTTCCAGTGGTATCAAGGCTATGCCCACTGTGGGGGATGCTCAGGCTGTGCTGCTGGGGGGGATGTTCTAGTGGTACTTGCCCCATGCCCACTGTGGGGGCTGCTCCAGGACCACCCACACTGTTCCTTGCCAGGAGGGATGCTCCAGCAGTACCATGGGGTGCAGGGCCTGAGCTTGCCACTGTGTTGTCCCCCTTGGGGAGCACTCAGGCCAGTTCATCCCCTGGCTTGTCTGGGACCTGTCTTGCCATGCTGGCAGATGAACCTGCAGCCCTCTGAGTCTTCCCAGGGGAGCCAGACTGGGCTCAGAGCTCCTGCTGCCAGAGGTGGCAGGTAAATTACCAAGCACTGGTCATGCACAGAAATTTGCTGGAGACATGTCTTTGTCTGAAGATGCATGCAAACTTCTGGGCTTCCCACCCTGGCACTTTCCAAATCCTGTCTGAAATAATCCCTGAAGACCAGGGAAAACACTCTCAAGATGTCCTGCCCTCTCTAAGCAAGCGGAGCTGGACTGGCCATAATGGACAGTGTTGGCCAGCTCGCTGTGTTAGCTCTCACACTCATCCTCAGGCTGGCTGGAGGCACTGGGCCCTTTGTCTTTTAAAATATTTGAAAATGGGAACTGAACTTGAAACTCAGGGTTAAAGGTTGGCTCAACTTTGGCAGCAACTGGGCACAGCTCTTGCCTTCGCAGCGATGCCACGTGTGCCTGCTCTCTGCCCACTGCTTTTTACTCCTCCCCACCTTGCTCTGCCAGATCCTGACTCTTCCCATGGTGTGGCTGTGGGATGCACCAGAGACATCCTGCGCTGGTGGGCGCCAGCACCAGCCCCAGGCGCCTGCACTGGGGCTTTGCCCTTCCTCTGCCTCTGGCGAAGGACGGGCCTGGAGGCGAGAGCAGCCGGGGCCGCGCGCTGCGGAGCCAAAGCTGTGCGCTGACGGCGTTGGCAGGGCCTGCACCTCCCGCATCAGCACATTGGCTGATGGTACCGCTGGGTATTAATTATGCCTTCCGCACTCGCGGCTATTCAAATGGTAAAATTGTTTATTTGCAGCTGGGTGAGCTCAAGGCAGAGGCAGAAGAGCGAGCGGCTCCCCCCCACCGCGGCCGCCCTCCTGCCCCCCTCTCACGACTCCCCAGGCACAGCCAGGGATGGATCCAGCTGCCTCCTTCTTGGCATTTCCATCCTGGGGGGACCCGTGGCTTCCCAGCCCCACCCAACCCCTTTCTGCCCCGTTTTCCCAGGGAAGTAGGTGGTTGCTGTCTGCCTGGCCGCAGCAGCGTGGCAGGGAGGATTCAACCTATTTCACCCTCTGCTGATTTCCCTCCATGATAAATCCCATCCCCTCCGCCGCGGGAAGTGGCGTCAGTTTAATTACTTGTGGGGAGAAGGGGGCAGCGGAGGAACTTAGGCCTTGTTTTAAATATCACTTTTATTAGCAGGTAATCCTGAAGCTCAGGACTGTAATATAGACAGGTAGTGATGTGGCACATTTAATTTACTTAGGTGCTACTGTGTGTCAGCCTTTGTGCCTTAAGTCCCAGTCCTAGCTTTAAAGAGCTTGGCAGCCATATTTTCACAAATTTATAATTATCTGGGAAGAAGCTGGGGCTACAGATGTCACAGTGGGTTGTATGTTCCCGGTTCCCATTGGGTCTGGGATCAGAAAAACTCATCCCATAGCAGAACATGGCTCAGGAGAGAGGTCTCCATGGTGCTGCTGATGCCAGGGGTGTGGGGTGGGACATGGTGGACGCCATGCGGGAATGGTCCACCAGGTCTCCTGCTGATCCCATGGCATAACTTGCCACGTGCCTTTTGGCACTTATCCATGCTTCCCCCACATGGGGTGGTGCATCTCCCCTCCTCCCAGCCCTGGGAAGGGTCCCAGTCCAGCCCAGAGTGCAGGATGGCAGTGCTCCATTTCCATGGTGATGGTTGGTAGTGTGACAACAAAGGACAGTCGCTGCACTGCGGGGATCATCACACAGGACAGCAGGATGGAGAGGAGAGCGGCTGCGGCGGCGGCTGCAGTCCCCACCTCGGCGAGGACACACAGTCGCGGGCCAAGTATCTGCCACTGAAGTTCTCCCCTCTTCTTCCTGCTCCCGTGTGAAAGTCACCCGCTGGGATGCAGCGGCCTCGTTCTATTCCGCACGGAGCCAGTGAGCTCCTGCACGTACTCTCATAACCTGCCCCGCTCCGAACGCCTTTGTAGGACACGCAGCCGCGCTGCCAAGGATGCTTTTCCTAGAGCTTTCTTGCCTTGTCTTGCCTGGGTCAAGGAAACATCACCCCAACTCTCTGACCACAGCTCCTGCTCCGGGCATTCACGGGAATATTTCTGTCCCTGCCTCGCTTGGTGTTCAGAGATATGAAATGCTTGGAGTTCGTAAATCACCCCAACAAGGACATAACCTTGATTCCCTGTGCAATACCGATAGATTACCTAACAGGAGGCATGAAATGGAAGAACGGCTCCATTTGTATAATTCTGCATTAAAAATCAGCCTATTCTGCAGTTAATGCTCCTGTGAAGTGTCTCCACAGGCAGGGGAGAAAGGGGCCAATGCTGGAGAGCAAAAAAGGACCTTATGAAAGGGACTGCACTCGAGTGAGCCTTTGAGGCTTTGGGGAAGTGGGTTAGTGCTGACGGGCGGTGTTTTGATGTTTGTCAGAGCCGTGATCCCAGTTAATTTTCAGACACATTACCACAGCCAGGGGGTTCTGGGAGCACAGCGGGTGCACTGGATTAATCCATGTCCTGTCCGCAGTATCAGGGTTGCCTGAGGTGCTGCCACCCCTGAGGGGTCCCAGGACTGGGGCAGGGGCTCTTCTGTCCCACTCCATGCTGGATGCTCCTGCTTTCCCTCCCTGCACGTGGAGGTTGGTACCATGTGCGCAGTGGCAGCAGCAGCCAAGTTCCATGGCAGCCTCTTCCCGACTGCCGAAGACCGCGGCGAGCTCACGTCCTCCAGCATCCTTGAAATTAATCTCTCTCTCAAGTGCCAACTGTCCTCCTCTTCAAAGCACACAGCTGCACCTAGAAGGATTCAGGAAGGGGTTTCATACAGGGGAGGACTCTGAAAGGTGTGTTGGGTGGGGAGGCTGTGGTGGCTCCAGTACAACACCCACTGTTCCATCACCTTTGGAACCAGGATGGGCTCGAATGGGCTCAGGAAACAGTCCCGGAGTGCCTGGTGTGCCTGATCTGTGTCATTAGCCCAGCAGCTTCCTTGAAATCTGCTCTCGTGCTTCTCACAGGTAAATGTTTGTAGGAGTTCCATTTCCTGTGTGAGAGCACGGCTGCCTCACCGTCCATGGAGCCCAGGGAGCGGATTTGTGGCTGGTGGGAGCCAAGGCCTTGGATGAGGAGATCAAGGATGGGATTTCATTTTCTCAAATATATCCGCTCTGCATTTCTTTATCTAACCCAGTTCTGGAGTTTTATTGAGTTTTTCCTAGAGTTTGAAAAGTATTTTGGGATAACATTCCCATTCACCTCCAAGATGGGAAAGAAGTAATGTGAAGATTGCCCACGCTCCTCAAATTTCTTTGCAAAATAGGTTGTGTGTGCTTATAGGGGGGTGAGGAATATCCAAAGCCCTGATTCCGGAGTGAGGAGTGTAACTACAGCCCTGCCCGATGCATCCCTCTGGCCCGTGTGTACCCCCAGCCAGGACTGGCTCCGTGCCCCCAGTCCGAGGCAGATGGGTGCTATGTGTGGGTCTGGGTGACGTGTGCCCTTCCCTATGCCAGAGCCCCTCTTTGGGTGCAGTTAGGGAGTTACCCCATGCACCGGGAGCAGCACAGGGTCCTCCGCCTCCGCTCTGCTGTCCCTGAGGAGCAGCTCGTGCCACTGGAGAGGTGTTTGAGCTGTTAGATGTCTCGGCAAAGCAGGAACGCCCTCCCGGCCTCCGAGCAGCGGTGACTTTGTGCTCCCGCTCCCGAGAGGCGCGCGGTGCTCTCCTGCCCGTCCGGGCGGCGGCGGCGCGGGGGCTCCCGGGCGCTGTGCCGGGCCGGGCCGTGCTGTGCCAGCCGCAGCGGGCTCTCCTGGGACAGCCCAGGTTTTCTGGGGCAAGGACAAGGTGGGAGCTCCGGGGCAGGATGTATCCCGGCTGCCTGGGTGTCCTTTGGGACGCGTCACTGCCGCTGCCAGCCTGGGCAGGGTGCTGGCGCGGGGCGGGGGGCAGGGGTGGCAGGGGAGGGCCGGGTGGTCCTGCCTCTGGCCGCGCCACGCACTGCCGCATCCATCCCCGCCGCCGCGCCGGGCACATCACGCTGCGTTGCCAAGACAACGGCAACTCCTACACGCTGCTATTTATTCTGAAGGACACTTGCTCTTATCTGTTGTTGCAAAGCCCTCAGAAGATCGCATGCCACGCAAAATTCCTCCGAGGTAACCGGACTGGCTGCTTCTGTCCCTGAAGCCATCTCCTGGGGACATGCCAGCCAGTGTGGTGGCTAGGAGGACACTCCTGGGGTGACGGCCCCTTGGGTGGCATCATTTGATGGGACACTGGCGGGAGGGTGACCCAAGCCGTCCTCAGGGCAGAATGGGGCCTGCCCCATCTGGGTGTCCCTTACTGCATCCATCCCCATCCCAGAGCCTCTGGCCTGGGGAGCAGTGGCAGGAGTGGGGGACACTCTGGTGTTGGGTGTCACCAGCGCTGCCTGGCCATGCTGGGACACAAGTTTCCAGCATGACCCAGGGGAAGACAAGGGTTGGATGTTGCTTCTGCCCACAGATCATCCTGATGCTGCTGGGAATGATGCAGCCATGCTCATGCAGGTTCTGCAGGAGCAAGCCCCTGCAAGTTCATGCTGCCATCACTGCAGCCTGGAATGTCACAAGGAGACAGGAGGAGATGGAAGCAGGGGGAATATCTGTTTTTCCTGTGAGCTGACAATCCCAAGCACCAAGGACCGGCATTTTGTGTTTCAGAAGTTTCCAGGCAGTGGCTGGGATGCAGCGAGCACCAAGTTTGGGCTGGGCACATCTTCCCTTGCTCTGTTCAGCAGCCATTCATGAAAGTTCTGAGTGTGAGCAACACAGAGAGCTGGGAAGGGGATGAGGTCTGGGGGTGGGCACAGATGGTGTGAGAGGTGGCACCTGGGGTGAGTGACATGCCAGGAGGTGCCCAGCACCTTTCCTTCCTTGCAAGGAGACGTTTCAGGTGATGTTGGGGAGTTGGGCAGAGGCTGAAATCAAGCCTGACATGCTACAGGAGTGATCCTGAGCATTGCAAAGGTGAGTAAGTGTTTGATGATCTGGCTGGAACATGAGCTTGTGACTCCTCACCAGTGGAAACACGGCATTGCCTACGGCACGTGGGGGACACTCTTCGTGCTGCCACCACTCTGCTGGCCTCTAAAAAAACCCACCACCACCACCACGGTTTGGGTGGTTTGTGGTTTTTTTGAAGCCTTGAAATCCTTCCTCCCCCAGCCTGAACTATTTTGGTTTCTGTTGTCTGTTTCTGGCTCTTCCCTTTCTCCTTCTGCGCTCTTTCCTTGCGTTGCCTTCTCCCTCCCCAAAATAAATGCTGTTACGCTTTGAAAAAATACCCAATTAGGAAAAAAGCAGAGATCCTCTGAGCAGAAAAAGCCTGTGCCTGGGAGTATCCAGGTCAGCTCCTTTAGCTTCGCTTGCTCACGCACGGAGGGAGTGTACAAATGCTTCTGTCAACCAGATGCACATTCTGTCGTGCTCCCAAGGACTGTGCGGGCGCCGCTGCGGAGGATTAGCCTGTTTAGCCATGTAAAGCTCTCATTAACTCCTGCTGAGTTCGACAAAAGTCTTTCTCGTGTAAAAGCTGAGTAAAATGGAGTAAAGATTTTTGGGCTATGGCCTAATGATTTTTTTTTCTCCAGGGGTAAAAAAAAAAAGCAACAAAAATTTGCCTATCAGAGATTTTCTTGCCACTTTAGGCAGGGCAGCATCATAGAGGAAACGTGAGGGGAGCAGAGCCTCAGTGCGGTGCCACTGGGGAAGGGCAGTGACATGACGTGACGTGACGGTGACATGAAAGCAAAATTGTGACTGCTGAAGCAGCCAGCAGCTTGGGGGGGTTCCAGCTGCTCTGTGGCAGAAAGGGCAGCAAAAGGGGCTGCTCCTCCTGCCCTCCCTGTGCTGCGGGGTAGTGTTCAGCGCTGCGTGCCCCACGCCGTGGGAGGGGACGTGCCGTGCTCCGTGGGAGGATGTTCCTGCTGCGGCGTGGGCAACTGCTGTAGTGGGAGATGGGCCACACGTGCAAACGCAAGAGCCCACGGACGCGCCTGCTCCAGGCCTTTCAGGGATTCATCGTGCTGCCTGTGGGCTTGGGAAGAAGGGGATGGGCTCTCTGATACCCCTGCATCTCAGTGTCTCTGGAGTGGAAGCTTGTGCTGCTGGAGCTCCGCTGGGCCATCTGCTTTGGATAATTCACCCAAAAGGGATGAGTTTGGGCAAAGCAGGCACTGGCCGCTTCTCCAGGGTGTTTCCTGGTAAAACCCATCCTCAGGTCATTCCCATCATTCCCAGACCAACTGAAAAGTCACGGCTGCGAATGGGAATCCTCAGCCTGCCATGGTGGTGGTGGTAGTTTTCAGGGGGAGGGGGTGCAGGGTGCCCCGATGCCATTTTGGGGGACTCTGGCTGGAGAACCATGGAGGACGATGATACCCGTGGAGCTGGGGCATGTTTTGGGTGGCTGGGCTGGGAGATCTAGGGTGTGCCATACTGAGAGGGAGTGCGGGGTTGCCCCACTGCCCTTCTAACACAGTCCCTGTCTGTCCACAGGTCAGGTTGCCCGGTCGGAAGCCATGCTTGGATTTTAATAGCCATGTTCCACCTAGCCATGGACCTTGCCAGCTGCCAGCCCCCAGCCACCGGCACCGGGGGGAGGCTCTCGCCACGGCCGGCGCTCCGGCACAGACTGTCCCGCGGCTCGCTGTGGGGCACGGGGAGCGGGGAGGAGCTGCAACGCCCCGGCCCCCCCTGGACCTGCGCCCNGCCACGCCGCCCCGCGCGCCTCCCAGCACCGCGGGCCCCGCGCCCGCCGGGGACGTGCCCCGCAGCAGCCCCGGCCGCACCGGCACGGCCGAGCCGGCCGCCGGCCACAGCAGCGGAGGCAAGGACGCTCGCCCGCCCCGCGGGCTGGGAGACAGCACAGGTAGGGTCCGCCGGGGGCCGGGGCGGTGGCGGGGACATCAGGAGGGCTGGCGGGTCCTGGAGCAGAGCACGAGCGTCCCGGTGGCAGCGCTGCCTGGGACAGAAGTTGGTGTGACATTAAACAAGCACTCGGAGGAGAACGGCGGTGCTGATTATCGCTTTTATCCGAGGCGTTTTCCAGCCGCTTGCTGCGTTTTCCCATTACAGTCTCCATCCGCAGCCCATCTCCCGTAATCGCGCTGAGCGCCACGCTCGGCACAGCAATGCCTTCCCCCAGCGCTGGCTGCTGCGTGGACATGGATGGGAAAGCTGCTTCCCATTTATTGCAAATTATATTTGTTATTGCTGATATTAAACCGTGGGATACCGGTGGATGGTTTACAGAATTTACTCACTGTGCATCGACTGCTTTGAGCCCACTGCGATTTTCTAGTCAAAATGAAAAGGAATTTTATGGCCTAATCTTAATCCCAATTAATTTATCCAGCCTGCCCTGCTTGGCAGAAAGAGACGATGCAACCAGGATGTTGTTCCTGAGTTAAAGGAGTTATTTATAGCCAAAAAATAACTCCCAGCCTACACACCTTTTACAAAATGCTGGAATTGGCTGGATAGATCAGTGAGGGAGTATCGATAAGGGCTGCGGCTTTTGCTGCTCCCTGCATGATGAGAGCATCAGCCTGGTCTCCCCAGACCTGCTGTGGTCAGTGCCTCTGGCCTCAGTGGCATCATCCGGTTCAGGAGGGTGGGGTCCAGTGGGCTTGTTGCCATCAGCCAGCTGCAGGAGCCCCTCTGCCTGCACCAGCTGTGGGAGGATAGCTCCTGGTGTGTTCTGGGGGTCTGGGACTTACTGGAGTGGGCTGCCTTGTTTAGGTGGGGACGAGCTGACGGTGATGCCACCCACCCGCCAGTGCCACCACTGCTGTCCTGCGTGGCCGCAGAACCACGGGAGCTGTAGCCCCGGCAGCTCCCAGGGGGCTAAAATGCTTTAATCTGCAGGCTTTAGCTCTCATTAGGGGGTTTTTCCAGGATTGGAGTTTTTGCTAATTAACTTCTCTTCGAGCAGTGAATGCGATAAACTCCTTCCCGGGTCTAAAGGCCTTGTTTGATCCCAGCTCGTCCACCCTCAATTGAAAAGCTCCTGAACTCCAGATCCGCTTTTCCTTCCAGTGCTGGGGCTGAGCACGCAAGAGAGCTTTGAGTCTGCTCCCAGTGGGAGCACCATGCCCCTGCCATGCCCCGGGACAGCATTTTGGGAGCGAGCAGCCGACACTGTCTCAAAGCAGGGTCCGTGCCCGTGCCAGTTTTGCTGGTGCGGCGCCTGTGCGAAGCCGTGCAGCTTCCCAGCCCTGCTCCACTCTGTTATATAAGCTGTAGCGGCTGGAAGTGTTTGTTCTCTGCTGGGAAAAACATATGGCTACAAATGAGGATGAGGTAACTCGCCTGTACGGTTTATTTGCCTCAGTGAGCATAGCCAGTCCCTGTCCGGTGAGGCGCCTTGACGGGAGCCTGGGGCGGGCGCGGTGCTGCTCTCGCTGCCCGTGGTCCCTCAGCTGTCCCTGGCTGCTGCCTGGGGGGTCAGGTTGGTACCACCTGTGTGTGGCACCCACGGGAGCCAGGGTCGCTCCGGGAGCTGGCAGAGCTGTCCCAGGGCTCCCGGAGCCACGTGGATCCGCGCTCCCCCACGCTCAGTTCCATCGGAGCAGGGTAGCTGCTGTTGTGCTGCTGCCCCCGTGTTCCTCCTGTGCTGTGTCCCTGTACCCCTCCGTGCTTTGCTTCTGGGTCCCTGGTGGTTCTGTGGGACCGTGGGGTCCTTGGGGTGCAGGGTGGTAGAAAGAACCACTTCACTTCAGCAGAGGCAGCAGTGCTCGCTGAGATGAGCAATGGGAGCAACTCTGCTCTGTCAGATCTTCCTCTCGCCCCCCTTCCTCCTCGCTGAGAAGCAAGAGAAAAAAAGCCAGAAACAATGCCTCCGTGAGTCGCTGACAGCAAAAACAAGCTTAAAAAAATTCCCCTGGAATAGGAATTACTCGGCTCATAGGCAGGAGACGTGGCAGAGGAGCGATGGCTGGTAATGCCTGGGATGAGAGGAGAGGCTGGCACGTGCCCTGGCCCAGTGGGTGCTGCCACGGGGGCTCAGGTGACCCGCAGCTCAGGTGTTCCTGTCCCGGTGCCACCCCTGCCACGCAGCACAGCACTGCTGGCATCAGCTGGGTATGCAAGATGTTCACCCAGGCGTAGTTTATGCTTGTGCTTTTCAAAAATGTGCTTCCCTCTTCAGGGCTGTCATAATCATTTTACTCTGGAGCAGGGAAAGAGAGGAATAATTAAAATTCCAGCATGCTGCAAGTGGGAAGGGCTGTGAGGAGCTTTCACCGGGCACTCTCCACGTGGGCTGGGCTCCTCCACCGAGGCAGAGCATCCCCGGGTCCCGCAGCCTCAGCCAAAGCAGAGAAGAGTGGAATGAATCAGAGCTGTCAGAGCGAGGCAGGAATTGCACTCGCTGGTTTGTCCGAGGCTTCTTTCAGGAGCTTTAGGATAAAGCCGTCTTTAATTAAACCTTTAAGTGCTTTATAAGGCAGAAAACTCCATGTGCTGTCTGCTGCTCTTAGTGGTTTTTGATGGCTGGTCGCAGCGCGTTTGGCACCACGCTCTGTGAGCAGCGAGCTTGTGGCAGAGCTGGTGCTCAGGGACACCCCTTCCCCAGGGCTGGCGTTCTGCTGAGGGGAGGTGGGGGCCATGTGGGTGTTGGCAGCTGGATCTGAGCTGGTGGTGGCCCCAGGCCACTCACCACCCTCTCCCCACAGCCAGCCAGCAGCGTGTCAGGAATAAATAATAATAGAGGCGTTGCTTCCCACTGGGGATGACCCTGCCTCCAGAAAGAGGGGTGCTGGAGGCGAGGAGATAGTGGATGCAAAGGCTTCAAAGGAATTAATTAAAGATAAAATGTGTTTAAAAGAAAACCCTGGGCAGTGAGGATGGAGCCGCCTCTTTGATCCGCCGTGCCAAGGCATGGGGAGATGCCACAGCTGGGGGACAGAGAGGAGGTGAAGGGGCTGGACAACATCTCCTGGGCCGGCACTGCCGGTCACCCTTCCTGGGAGGTTCCCAAAGGATCCCTTGTAGGACCTCTGGAAGGGTGGAGGATGATGGTGGAGGCAGGGAAGGAGCGTGGCCATCAGCTGAGCTCTCCCTGCGAGGGAGACGGGACAGTGCCCGGGATGCGCGGATGGCAAACGTGCCTGTGCACATCCTCCCACGTGCGTCTCAGTGAGCCAGAAACTCTCCTCTGCTGCTCTCCAAGTATTTATTGCTCGATGATATTTGCTGTAACACCTGAGAAGATAAGTCCCAGTGTCTTTAGCATAAGCCTCCAGGATCTTCCTTCTTGGCAAGAACATTTCTCAGCAGCAGCAGCGGGAGGATGTTTTCCTTCTTTCATCAGTCCAGCTCAAAATACCAGGAAGTTACCAGGAACCTTGGTGGGTTTTTCGCTGAAAAGCTGCATTTTCACCTCTGGATGACTAACACTCCCTGGGCTGGGTTTCAGAGGGATCACTGATTTACCAGGTGGAAAACCCAAGGGGCTTTTCTGACCCCAACTTTGCCAGCAAGAAGGTGTTGGGAAGAGCAGACCCAAGGTGGTTTGTGGTGCGGTGGGTTGGGCAGCAGAGGAACTGGCTGTGTACTGTAACAAGGCTTTTCAGGAAGGCTTCTGCTGTGTCTCCTCCCCTGTATCAGACCCTTGTGGCTTTTGTAAATTACTCTCCTTACAAGCTATTAACCAGCAGTAGGTTCATGGTACGGCCAAATCTGGCTGATCCCCCCTGGGAAAGGCTGGCGGTGGCAGCAGGGAGGCCACACCACGCTCCTGATTGAATTGTTCTGTCGGCAAGCAGCTTTATCAGGGGATGAGGCTTTTGGGGCTCAGATGTGATTTCTGATGGCTGATGAAGCTGTAAAGCCTCTTGAATCCAGCCGGTTTGCCCCAGCTTCTCCATGATGCTCAGGAGGAGGCGCTGGCATCCTGGTGCCCAAGGCATGCGAGAACAGAGGAAGGAGACTTGTGGCAGGGATGAGGATGGGATGCTGAGGAGAGGGAGATCCACACAGCACATGTGTGGGAAGGGGCTGGGGTGCCTCTGGTGCAGCCCTGGCTGGGGGTAGCCACATCAAGCCCATAAGAGTAACGCCAGTTTTCTCCCTTTCAAATGAAATAGAGCTGTTTTCTCCTTTTTTTAATTTTATGCAGCTTCGAGGCCTTGACGAGGGTCTTCAAAGAGTTGCAGCTCGTAGCTGTTTTTATTGGGAAAATGAAAAATACAGGCTCCCTAACCAGAGCTGTTGAAATAAAGGCCTTGGGGGATAGAGGTTCTCTTTGTTTTTAATTAAGAGCTTATATCTCCTGTTCGCTGCCATTGCATGCTCCTGCAGTAGCAAGACATTAGTCTCGAATGGATTTTCTCATGGAATTAATTCCATTGATGCAGAGCTGTCCGGGAGCCGTTTCAAAAGGTGGCCAGAAAGGCCAAACCTCAGCACTTTCATCTCAGCAGCAAATATATGATCTTTAAAATAACAGATAAAAAAAAAGCCCCGGCATTGGCTTGCTCTGAGAAGATTGGGGTTTTGCCCGGGATGTGGGGAATCGGGAGCTGAGTTGTGCTGCCTGCTGGGATTCTGTGGCCCCTCTCCCCCCACCGGGGGGATGAGAGGCCCCTGGTGAGAGCGGAGTGCACACAGACGGCACGAGAGTGGAAAAACCCAGAGATATTTCAGCATTTCCGAGGGTTCAGAGAGCGCCTTTGAAGAGCTTTCCCTCCTGGCAGGCGGCACGCGGAATTCTGCTGCACTAGCAGAAGCGCAGAGGCTTGGACACACTTTCAGTTCCATTAAATACTTCTCCTGTAATTACCCTCCAGTTAAATGGTCACTGCGTCAAATTGCCTGGTAAAAGCCTTGGCAGGGGGAGCCCTCGCCGGGCCCTCAGAGGGCTGAGGCGTTCGCAGGTGCCGGTGCCGGGTGTCCCTCCCCGCGCTCCCGCGCCCGCCGCTGCCGTCCCTGCAGCTCCCTGTTTCCGCGGTTAATAACGTGTAATTACGTGGCCGCCGGGTTCCGTGACCCGCTGGGATCGCAGCTTTTGCCATGGAGATGAGCAAACAAAACCCAGGCACTGCAATCCCTGCTCCCAGGGTCTCTCTCTGGGGGCACAGGCTCTCGCGGGGAGTTATGCCTGTGCCAGGCAGCTTCCCACACTGGAGGAGGAGGATTTTGCTCTATGAGCTGTTGATTTTATCTTCCAAGTCCCCTTCCTCCATCCAACTGGGCTTCGAGGGCTGTGTCTAAAATAGTGCTTTGCCCTCGGCAGCATCTCTCTCCATCTCACCTCATCCCCCAGGGTGCTTTATGTCCCTTACAGGGCATTCCCCTCTCGGAGGGTGCCCCATCCATTAACCCCACCCCTCACAGACTGGGTATTTGTTTGATCTCGCTCCATATGGCCCTACATTCCTTGAGAGCCTAGAGGAAAGGATTTGATGTATTTGTAAATTAAGACCTGGTAGCATTTATTGCAGCAGGTATTGCTATAGGGCTTCCCAGGGAACCATCCTGGGCCACCTGTCAGGTCCCTTCCCTCTGTCCATCACCACCATTGAGACAAAGACCTCCTGTCCCCTTGAAATCCCCCTGGCTTCTGGTGCAGAATTAATACATGATGCAAAGGAACTTTGCTGTGCCGGTACATATGGCAACTTATGTGTGTGATGGAGTCTAAAATTATCCAGCCTTTCTTAAAATCCATGTGTCCTGCTCCAAGGAGCTGCCATCCTTCCCAGTGCTCAGCCACCTGCAATCTGTTCTGCCAGTGCCTTTCCCATTACGTAAATGCAAGGATTAATTGCATTGTTAGGTTCTCCCCGAGCCCTGCCGCCACTGCCTCAGCTCCCAGTGTTGCGAAAGGTCTCGTCCCCGACTCCGCTTCTGTTTTCAAAGGAATCGGGCACTGGGCTGGTTGGATTTTATTTTTAGAGTCTTTCCTTTTATCTTTTTCAGCAGCGTCCCACTGGGAGCTGCTCCAAGACTGCCGTGCAGGATGCGGCCGGGCTGGCTGCTGCCGGGGTGGGCGTCACTCCTGACCTGGCACGCGTGGGCACGAGCTGCCACCGCGTTCCTCAGGCCCGTCGGGACACGCTCCCATCGTCACCACCCTCTGGGAACTCATAGCATGGGGCCAGAAGTCTTTCTCCGTGCCTCACCTTCAGGAGGTGGGGTGCCAGTGGGAGGTGGGGAGCCCTGTGGCATTTTCCCCGTGAATTCCCCTGGGAGATGAAAGCCAGAGGTGGAAAAGCTGAGGAGTGAGTACCATGGTTCTGGCTGTGGCAGGAATTGGCTGCTGCCCATCCTGCCAGCACGGGGGCCACGAGTGAATCCTTCCCCACGAGCAGTGGCTGCCCCAGTGCTGCCCAGTGGCCCCCAGGCAGCCCCAGCTCCAGCTGAGCCGAGGCCCTGGCACTGACTCTGTCCTTGCCACAGATGCATACAGATATATATATATATATAAAACTGCTTATTTTCCTGTCATTCTAAGACTTATTTATTTATTAAAACTACCATCCATCAGGAGCTGCAACATCTGTTTGTGAAAAATAGCACATCCTTGGGCTGCAGCCAGGAAAAATCATTTCATTATGAAATTGCAACTGTAAGGCAGCACAAAATCACAAACATAGTGTACAGCGAGCTGCTTTTGTTTCCAAACTGCTCATTAGGAATGATCCACGAGCCAAATTGATACCCCGTGGAAGGTGAAGAAGGGGAAATGAGCCCACCCGACCTGCAAAGTGAGCAGCCATCAGTGCCGTAATTATTATCCCTGGTGAATCCCACACCCGGTGCAAGGCTGCGCTCGTCTCCCTTTCCGTCCCGGAGGGGAGACGTCTTCACTTCTCTTCCGTTCTTCGTGCCTAATTCGGGCTGACAAGGAACATACTTGAGAGGATAGGAAATGAGGAGCCTGGCTTACAGATTATTTTGTGTAAGGCAGGAGAGAGGATTGCAGCACCGCTGCCGGGGGCTGCGTGTGGCCCCACACCGGGAAGGGCTGGGAAGGGGTGGTGGGGGGCTGCCTGGGGAGGGGGACTCTGCCAGGGTCCCCTCAGTTCCCATCCCCACTCTCTTTTCGCTTCTGTCTGCAGGTCTGGCAGTTCATCAGATAATCACTATTACTGTGTCCCTCATCATGGTCATAGCCGCGCTGATAACAACTCTTGTCTTAAAAAATTGGTAAGGTCCCTCCTGCTCTGCTTGGTTTGGGGGGTGGCGTGGGATGGGCACAGGGTGGGGAAGGAGATGCCCACCCAGCTGCGGGTGCCAAAGCCCGTGGCACCTGCCAGGATAGTTTTGGAAAGGCATTGCAGGAGAAAATGGGGGGTTTACACCGAAACCCCCAAAGGAGGTTGGCGCATCAGGGTTCAGCTGTGCCCCTGCGGCTTCCCCACCTCACACCACCTGGCCCGTGGCTTTGGGGACCAGCACATGCCCGGGGCTGGGTGGACAGGTCTCACACGTGTGCATCGCTGCTCCGGGGCTTTGGGGACCAGCACGATGCCACCTGGAGAGGTCAGAGCCATGTGCTGGGCCACAGCAGGTGTTCCCAGGAGCTGCCCGGTGCCGGCAGCAGCTCCTCCACCGCCTTCCCTAAGGAGCTTTCATGCTGCTCCTAAAATCCCCAGCCCGGCTTGGCAAGAAGCAGCTGCATCTCCTGCCCTTCCCTGGGACCCCAGGGACTGAAGGGCACCTTCGAAGCCCCTCAGGTGCCGTGGTTTGAAGCATGCCCCAACCCCCAGGACACTGCTGTGCTCCTCCAGCTTCATTTGCTCCCGTTTATTCTCTCAGCGTGGCTGGGCGTATGGCAAAATAGGTTAGCTTTCGCTCCAGGCGCTCCTCACTTTACCTATTTTCCCAGGGAAACTGGCCTACTTTGAGGTCAGCGTTGCTGGCGTGGCCACACGGCTGCAGCACGGGGCCGGGGCGAGAGCGGCCCTGCCGGTGGCTCTCCCCTCTGGCCTGGCCAAGCTCTGCATGGGTGCTGCAGCAAATCGATTCCTGCAGCCAGGAGGAAATTACAACATCAGGTTGATGAGGAGCCTGCTGGCTAACTGGGATGGGGGAAGAAGCCCTTTGCAGGGCTATGGAGGCATCTTCATCTCAGCAAAGCCGTAATGCGGCGCAGCAGCTGACCGAAAGCACTGAGGTTCTGGCCCCACAGCTGAACTTGCTTTGGGGAGCAGCCAGTGATGCTGTCTCTTGTATCTCAAGTGGGATTTAATTCACTAAACTTCCCTGGTTGCCGCAGCATTTCGGTGAAGGAGCAGGGAAAATAGTTTATAAAACACTTGTGGGATTTGTCTCCAGTCACAGCAGTGAGCAGTTCGAATCATTGATCCGGCTGACCACGGCTTGGCAGAACAGCTCAGTAACTGCTGCTGAAGCCAAAAAGGGGAAAACATAAATCCAGTGATCAGTGTAGAACAGAAATGCTTTACAGTAAGTGAAATCGAGAAATCACCAGAGAAAATCCCCGGCAGGGGAGTGTGGGCAGCACTCAGGTGTGTCCCAGGTGAAGAAACAGTACCTGGGAGTTTGCTCAACTCTGACCAAACTGCCTCGGTTCACTGGGTGACCCCGGGCCGCGTGCGGGCGCTCCGTGGCAGGGCTGACCCGTATCACACACTCCGGCCCCGGCCCCAGCCCCACCAGGGACACAGTCGCCGTCCCCGTCCTTTGGCTGGCGCTTGTCCCCCTCGGGCAGGACGGGTGAGCGATGGCTGCGTGCCAAGCCAGTGTCCTTCTTGTCACTGCTGCTCCTGCACACGTGCCATGGGGAGACAGCGGTTGGTTTAGGGCTGTCTCTTTCGGTTGCATCAACCGGAGCAGAGCCGGCGGTGCCCCGCTGCTGGCAGATGCCGCCGCCCCGGCCAGCGCCGCTCTCAGCACAGCCCCACGCTCCCGTCCCCACGGGTGCCCCTCCGCAGACAGTGCCGGCATCCCCAGCTCCCACCGCCCTCGGAGCTGCCACCTCCCAAAACTCCAGCATTCTGCGAGGCGCTGTCAATCCCATCTGGAAGAAGTGGCATCTTAATTAAATCAGTGTCTAGACCCTGAAATAGGACCAGGCTGATTGAGGGCGGCTCCTGCGAGCTGGGGTTCTCCTCATCTCTGACGTACTGAGCCAGAAGTGCAGTAGTGCAGCCACGAGATCCTGATGAAGCCTTTGGAGCTGGAGGAGCCCCCGGAGAGCAGGGCTGCCCTGCCAGCCGTCCCTCTGCTGTGTCACACCAGGTCCTGAGCTCATTTATCCTGAGAAGTTCCAGCCTGTTGGTGCCTCCCAAATGGAAGGGGTTTCACTTCATTGTTCTCACCTACATATTTTCACTTAAGAAAAGGCTTTTGCTTCCTGCAGGTACAAATGTGTGACTCATTAAGTAATTCCTCTGATGGGAAAAAGCTTGTGTCTAAAATGTAAATTTGATTCTTAAAAAAAAAGCACCGAGCCAAATGACTGCTTGTGGCTGATCTTTCCAATTCTGAATTGGAATTTCTGAATTCTAATCTAGTATTGAGCAATCTGTAATGACTGGTCAATCAAGTGAGTTCCCTTGCCAAGTTTCAGAGATACACTGTGCATCCCATCCCTTCTGCTTTGGCCTTTCAGGCTGTAACAGACTCATGAAAATGATGGAGAGCAACTTTTTACACAGGCAGACAATGGGATGGGACAAGGGGGATAGTTTTCAGCTAAAAAAGGGAAGACTTATGTTAGATCTTAGGGAAAATTTCTTCCCTGTGAGGGTGGTGAGGCCCTGGCACAGGCTGCCCAGAGAAGCTGTGGCTGCCCCTGGATCCCTGGAGGTGTCCAAGGCCAGGTTGGATGGGGCTTGGAGCAACCTGGGATAGTGGAAGGTGTCCCTGCCCATGGCAGAGGGATGGAGCTGGATGGTTTTTAAGGTCCCTTCCAACCCAGACCATCCCACGATTGTCTGATTCTCTCTCCCCCCGCCCAGCTGCGCGCAGAGCGGGCGCCCGCGGCGCAACAGCCACCAACGCAAGCTGGACCAGCAGGAGGAGAGCTGCCAGAACCTGACTGACTTCGCCCCCGCCCGCGTGCCCAGCGCCCTCGACATCTTCACCGCCTACAACGAGACGCTGCAGTGCTCCCACGAGTGCGTCCGGACCCCTGTGCCCGTCTACGCAGAGGACACGTTGCACTCGCCCGGGGATTATAAAACGACCTTCAATGGAAACAGGTGAGGTGGGCGCCGTGGTTTCCCGGTGGGCTGGGGGGCGCCATCCCGCTGTGGTGATGGGGCCCCGGTGCTCAGGGGTGATGTTCTGGGAGCACGCGGCAGAGCCGCCTTCCGCTCGGGTGCTCACCCACTCATAGTGCAGTGCGGGACTGGCCCCTGACCCCCGCTCCTGGCGGTGAGGCTGGGTGGGTGCCTGGCCCTGCAGGGCTGGGCGAGCTCAGCACCACACGGTGTTCAGTTCCCAGCTGCTGCTGCTGCTGCTGCTGCCAGCACATAAAATGCCACTGGATCCATTTTTCCAGCGCCTGTGCTGTCTCCTCAGTGGCATCGGCAGAGCTGCCGGGCTGCAAACGAGCGGGTGATTAATGGAGGAGCAGGCGGCGAGAGCCAAATGAACCGTTTGGCTGCTGTGAAATAACGGCGGAGCGTTAACGAGGAGCACCACTGGCAGCCAAGGGATGTGGCCGTGCTCTGCCAGCCCCTCGCCTGCCCGGAGGGAAGGGATCGGGAGCGGGATCGGGAGCAATGGAGTTGGGAGCGATGTTTCCCACACCACAGGCTGGCTCCACAGCCCTTTCACTGGGTGCTGGTGTGGTTTCACCATATGGTAAATGTGTGTCCCCATCAAAGGTAGAGGGGAAGCCAGGCACAGAGTTTTGAGGGAGAAAATGAGCAGCTGATGCTCCAGGCAGCCTCGAGGAACCACAGCATCCTCGAGCCACAGCCCACATCTGCCTGCCCCAAGGACAGGCCTGGAGCCAACAACTTCGTTGATGCCTCTACAGTCAGCATCTCTTGCATGTGTTCGGGGTTCTGCTCATCCACATTTTCCAGGGTTTCCTCAGATCTTGGAAGGTGGAGAACTGGCAGGGATTGTCACACCATTTTGTTGGGTGTCCCCAAGCCTTGGTTTGATGTGAACCCCAGCCAGGTGACAGAGGGTGCCTGTGTTCTGGCTGGCAGGGATTACGGCTTTTCTGCCACCCAGGGATGCTTTCTGAGACCCTCTGTCCCAGAGCACTTCCAGGCAGCCTGGTGAACCCAGGCCCACTCAAATCATCGCTCTAGAGAGATGTAATTCTTTCCCCCTAAAAAGCTGATTGTGCAGCCGGCCACCCTGGCTTGCGCTGTGTGTGTTACGTACCAGCGTGTACAAGCCCCTCTTTCTGCTCACTGCAGACCCTCTTCTTCTGACCGGCATCTTATTCCCGTGGCCTTTGTGTCTGAGAAATGGTTTGAAATCTCCTGCTGACTGGCCGAAGCCTGTTTGACTTCTGGGGCAGGGCAGACGCCAGCGGGCTGTTTCCTGGTACGTACCGCGCTCCCTGCGTCCATCCTGTGCCCCCACTGTGCCCATCGTACCCTGCCTGGTGCCATCCTCCCATCTGCACTTCCATCAGTGTGACTGGACATATTTCCTGCTGTGGATGGGGCACTGGGAGCCAAACAGCTTTTCCAGGGAGGTTAATTGCAGACAGGCCCACATTAACAGGCAGGGACTGGGATGGACATGGACTCAAAAGCAAAGGGTCCCTGGGGCAGCCTTGAACTTCAGCCTGATCCCATGGTTCCAGCCCACCTCTAAAACCTCAACAAACCACTGTAATTTCCATGCTGGGAAATGGCCTGATCTGTAATTAACCTCTGGTGGCATGATGGACAGCCCACCTCATCCGAGCACCACACGTCCGGCATGCATGCTCCATCAGTATCTGAAAGCTCATTTGGTGATGTTTGCTGTCATGAACACTTCCATGCCCACTGCAAG
>VWZW01002792.1:40683-76989 GCA_013397115.1 Edolisoma coerulescens | reverse complement strand
CCCCATTCCCTGTCTCCCTGTGAGACGAGGGGAGGAGGTAGAGGTGGGAAGGAGAGAGGGATGGGGGAAAGATATTTTCAAGGTCCTATTTTACTCTCATCCCACTCTGATTTTGTTAGTGATTGTCTTGGGGTGACTTTATGATGTGTATCCCCTACCGACATGCTCTATATGTCCAGACATAAACCCTGTGCTTTTCTGTGCCTTTAAACTGAGCCTGAGACGCGGGAGAGAAAAAAACCGAGCGAACTTTTCAAAGCAGTCTGTGCTCCAAGGTCACTACTCCTCTGCATCTTTCAGCTGTGGCAAGAAGAGTGGAGGAAGCACCCTTCTTGCTTTTTAGCCAGCTTTCGGCTCTGTTTTTCTCCCGAGAGAGACAGAGGGTTTTTTTTTTCCTCTTGGACTTTGGCTTCTTCTTCTTTTCTTCTGGAACTGTGCAACAACACCCAAGCATCATCTGGAAGAACTTTCCATGGAGGCCCAGGGGGGGGACCCCCACGCCAACCCAGCTCTGAAGAAGAGAGAGCCACACCCACAAAAAGACTTTATATTTACCAAGTTGTCTCCAAAGCGAGAGATTTTATTATTTAGCATTCTTATTCCTTTCCTGTGCGTTTGTTAATTAAATAGGTTTTTTCCTCCCTTTCCACATTCCTCCGAAGAATACTTCTTTCCCAAACCTGGTAAGGGAGAGGCGGCTGTAACCTGCCTTCTATCAGAGGATATTTTCCTCCAAATTTGTCTCAAACCCTGACATATACACACAAAGACAAGGTAATACTTAGATTCTACACTTTATTGAATCAGAGGTACAAAGTAATAAAGGGAGACGTGTTCACCTTCTAAACAGCAGTGGCAGCCTTATGTTCCCTCAGTTGCTTTTACATCTTTCCCACCAAAAGTTACCAGCTCTCATCTCTGTCAACAGAACAGCTCATGCTGAGTGCTCACTGACCTGGTTTAGAAAAAGTCAACTGAATCAATTTACAGTCTGAACTAGTCCAGCTGATTTGGTCCAAAGCGGATAAGGGAGCACTCACATGAATTCAAATGACAGAGCTGTGGATACACTGGCATCTGACACACAAACAGATGAGGAGGTAGAGATGGTGTAATTATTCCAGCAGTTCTGGAAACAGGAAAGCACGTTCTGAACTGAGCTTGGCCATCTAAGACATATCACGTATACATTTGTTTGTTTAAAAAACAAGCAAATCCCAACACAGTTAAACAACAAAATAGATGCTTCTACAGTAGCCACTTCTTTAAAAGACTTTGCAGTTAAAAAGCAATTTATACTTCATACACGGTTTGGCACTGTTTGTATAACTTCTAAGAAATATGCTATCATAATAAATTATTTGTCTGATAAATATTTAATTATGATAAAATGCCTTTAAACAATTTGGTGCAAACAGAAAAAATCTAAAACAGAGTATTTTAAATATTTGCACTTAACTTTCTCTTTCCACATATGCACTCACAGAATATACTTTATTCAGAAATACAAAATAATTTTAAAGAGAAAGATAGCTAAACAATAAGAAGGTTCATTACCTTGTATTTGCACATAAGTCATTATTATTGCACCATGAAACCTTTTATTTAGAGTAAATTTAGTGCTACTGACTGGTAACAATTTCAAATTGTAAAGAAGTTTTCAATCTCTTCAGAAAGGCCAAAGATCAAACAGCATTTGTCTGAGTATCCTAAAGGAATCCTTCTCTCAATCAACAGTTTTATTAACATTTTTTTAAATACGTGAAGTCATTGTGCACCACAACGAGTCCTTCAGATCTGGTCCATCAACTCTTACTGAAGTAATTTTCAGTAACAATGAAAGCTTGATAGTGCTCCAAGTTCTTGTTCTTATCCTGTGTAACTGTGAGACTAATAAATTTTGTGTCCACTATGAAGACAGACATTTGTTAGCTGAAATCAAGCAACTCAACTCTTCTTCGTTATCACACAGCTAATCTCATAATTTAATTTGTCCAATAAAATCAACAGAGAAGACAGAAGTTCAGTTGTGGGAAGAGGGCCTTCAGCAAGCACAGCGGGGCACCCTAGCTAATGATTTCTGTGTTCTAGGGAGCTAAATCAAAGTGCTAGCAAATTCTGATTCTTGGAAACAAATGGAAAACAAAAAAAAGTATTACTCTCCAAAGAAAAGAAAATAAAAAAACCCCCTTCATTTGTACCTTTTCTTCTATCTCAGACATTATGTTCTTGTTATACAGACACGCAATGGTTCCAAAATGACAGGCACCTGAATCCAGTCTAAATTAACTTGCAGTCATAAAACTCTATGAAATGCTTCATATAGAACATGTTGCTACACAGTTATTTAAAAAACATTTCAATTGTATGTTTGGAATTGCTTGACTTGGCCTTTTTTGGTATTGACTGTGAAGCTGTTAGTCCAGACCTAAGGTTAAAGAAAGGTAAAAAATCAAAAGAGGTTAAAATACATAATGCATACCAACACAAGTTTTACAACACTGAATATTTTTCTAAACTTTATTATTTTAAAACAAGTTGTGTACTCAAGCTTCCAGAAAACCCTTACCTTTTTGTTCCTTGTAACGGATTTGTGCCTTGCTGTCCTTTACTTAAACCTCCTTAAAAGTAATTGAAAATGACCGAAATTAATTACTTCAATAAAGAAATAATGCTTCAGAAATTATATACATGGAAAAGCATTTTTAAAAATTTAGTCTGTCTCAAGAAGCAGATAACATTTTATTATCTGCAGCTTGAATACTGTAGTTTATATTACCGTTTTTAAAAGAGAAAACCAAAAAGCCTTTAGGTTATTGAATTATAAGGGATTACTTTGAATCCTGTAACAGTTTTCAGAAATATTTCAGCATAATGTAGTAGATTTTCAAGATGGTAGTTGAAAATTCATTTTTAATTTTTTCTATCCTGCAGGGGGGAAAAAAAGAAACTTCACATAAAGTAAGTCTTCCATTTAAATTAAAGCCTGTTTGCACATGCAACAACAATAGCACTCTGAAAATTTTCTGTGTAAAAGATTCTTCCTGTAAGTCTTAATTGTATTCTGAAAATTCTAACACACTGACATTTTAATTTCCTTTTATAAGGTTCCCAAAATAGATTATGGACTACTTTAGGCAGATACTTTACTATCTGCACATGCCCTCTAATCTGGCCGAAGATAAACTCTTCATCAAAAAGAGAAATTACTTCAGAAAGCATGCTACTGCTTTGGCATGTTACAGGTGCAGTTATGTGATATATTTTATTAGCTATACAACAGACTTGGAGGTTTCTTTCTTTAAGCTCTAGTTCACCATCTGCCCATTTTTCCCAGCACATGACATAATGGAGCCTTTCTGTTAAATGAATCTCTGAAGATGTTTTCATTGACCTTCACTTTAATCTCAGCAGCCTTACAAACACCTTTCTGAATGTAGTTGGGTGTAACAAACATATAATTTCCAGAAATGAGCAGTAATTCCTATGTCACCTTTGTGGCAAATGGGAGGACACTGTCAAACTAATATCACACTCATAAATCTAGTTTGTCATGACAACCAACTCGATATTTTTTAAATAAAAATGTTCACTCCCATATAGGCCTTACTCAAATGAGCTTCTTGAGAAAAAATTTTGAAGTCCCAAAAAGTTCAAAGTACACCATTGCCAAAGTATCTTAATTGCACAAGCAGACAATTCGAATAATCAAATATATCTTAATGCACATACTTACCAGAGAAATATCTGGTTGAGTTTTCCATATTGTAAGTCTTAGTAGGAAAATCCTCTTTTTCTGTCAGCTCCTGGATAAGGCCTTTATTTAAGCAGACATCCACATGTCTGTTAAATGACACAAGACTGGTGGTTTTCTGTTCTGAATTACAAACTGGACAAACAAGAACACTGTCTTCTTTTGCTTCAAAGAAACAGGATGAACTAGTTCCTTCTATAAGTTCAGTCTTGTCAAAATGGTCTTCATTGTCTTGTGATACTCCTTTGGGGAAGAGACACTGTTTCATACACACGTTTCTAGCAATGTCACTGAGATTGCTAGGCTGTCGTTCTCTGGGAGATTTATCAGGTATTAACTGACCAAATTTTTCTGTGCTATTGTTAGTAGAGCTGTCAGATACACTTGCAGACTGGTCTGTTCCTGCTAATTGATCTGGTATTTTTTTTTTACATTCCTCAACATGTTCATTTTTAAGTTGTGGAAGAAAGTTAGGTGTATTTTCTCTTGAACTGTCATTCTTGGATATTTCCACAGTATCTTTAACACACATCTCACTGAGGCACTCATCAATGTGTCTATTAAGTTCTTCCAAATTATTGCTGCTTTGTTCCTCAAAGCAAACAGGACAGGTGAAGATCTTACAAACATTTTGTAAATCCATGACTTTCTTTGTTTCTTCCACAAAATTTGCTGATGATTTATTATCATGAAAGAGCTGCTTACCTCTGCTTTCATTTGGAGAAATATTGTCACTGTTTAGTTGTCTTGCTGCTCGCTTTTGATCAAAAAAACTCCCTCTATGAGATGCTTCTGCATTTTTTGTGAAATACTCTTGGTTGGACTTCTCTGGCTGAAGCCTAAGGAAACCAATTTCTTTTCCTGATTTTAAGAAACTTGTAATGCTTTTTTGTTGGTATTTCTTTTCTTCTTCAGTTAGAAATCCTGATACTCGTACACCTAATAATGAAAAACAAACCTATAACAACAACTTTATGAAAGCTTGATACTAACTCCTAATTAACACATTTTGAGGTATACATTCGCTCAATAAAGGCACAATTTATCTCTAAAAAGATGCTAGACTACCTCCAAATGGATCACAACATCAATACAATTTTATCAGACCCAAGCACTAGCCCAACCATATTATTAATTTTAGTACCCTGAAGTTTTGATTGATTGCATTATAACATGAAGGGATAAATTTAATACAGTTACATAGAATTCAGTCTGAAAGTTTTGCATGAACTCTACCCATCAGAATATCTTTTTTTCAGCACATTCTAATATCTTAGGCAAGTAAGTTTTATATATCATTAGATGTTTCAAGCAGAATGTTTAAGCACCTGAAACACACATCTTAGGATCAAAACACAGAGCTTACTGCTGTCAGAAATGTTTGCATCTCCTGCAGAACATTGCGTTTTCAGATCTATAAGCACTTCTATTGTTGTGGTGCAAAGCAGATTTAAAAGCTCTTTTAAAGCAGCAGAATTAAACACTGCTATGAGTGAAGATTCTACTGTCATGCTGATGTATATGTTGTTGCGCATAAAAAAAGTACCACCTCAATTAGCAGAATTTCCTAAGTCATCATTCAGCACTCCAGATCCGTTTCACTTTGCAAAAACTACCAGGGTAATAGGAAAAGGATAAATACGTTTATACAAGTTTTACTTTAAAGTATGGTGTGTTATTTCAAAATACTGTAAGATTTCCTAACTCTAAAAAGGAAGAATGAATTTGAAATATTTTACCCATGAGTCTTATCCGAAGAGGGTGAGGAGCAACACTATCAATTTCTGTTCCTAACAAATCTTTAGCAACAGCAAATATTTCCTCCTCAGTAGAAACAGAAGACAGCACAGTTGACGCTCTTGTTTTAACTTCGAAGTTCACATTCTTAAGCTTCAACGTAACAGTTTTACCCTATGAAAAAAAACCCAATAAAAAAAGCTAAGCATATATGTCATATGTGGCACAGAAACAATTATTAGTTTGCATCAATATAAGGGCCCTTGAGCCATGGTCAAGACTGTGTGCTTATCTGTGCACAGCAAGGTGCACTCCCAAGAATTTGTCTGAAAGATTCTGTATTTGCCCCTAAATTTCTGCTGAAGTTGAATTCTCTGAACTGCTCATTTGACTGAGGTTCTCAGCAGACCATCTGCCACCAGTGCATGTTCAGTAGAATTCATGTTTTGGCTACAGGCACAACTTCCACCCTGTCTAAAAAAAATTATTTTCTCATCTGGAAATTTTCAGTGCTAGATATCCTAATTGTTAAGAATGCAAAAGTGATAACTTACCACAGATTCACTGAAAACTTACTTCCTCCTGCATAGTGCTATCACAGCCACACACAGTGTTTGTGTTTGGCACAGATATTTCCCTGGCAACACCTCCCAAACCATTTGTGTGATTTATCATGTCCATCCAAATATAAATAAATAGCACTCTCTTTGTTCTGGTGCTTTTGTAAGCTTATCCTTTTGTCCTTCTTAGCCGATAATTTCCCTTTCAACCTGTCATCTTTTGAGACAATCTTTTATAGCTGAAGAAGATTAACGACAATTCTTTTAGGTCTTAAATGTTTTTCCTTGCTTTACTGTAAGACCTTCAAAGAAAATATGAACTGTTCTTTCAAAGTAATAAACAGTATCTGGGGAGAAGGAATAAAGGGACTGTCTCTACTATTCATACCACTGAATGGTACGAAAAACTTGTCAGCAAGTTTGGCACATGTCAAGTTCTTAAACTACAGAACAGGCTATTGACTGGATCCTGTATGTATACAGGACAGAAACAGCGTTTTAAATACATTAGTATCACATGATTGACCAAAGCATGGCTTATAGACAATCAGCTCTATTATTTCCTTATAAACATTGCTTAGCATAAAATGTTTACACGCCAAAGAATTTGATTAATCAATTTAATTTTTATCCACACATATTGCTAGATAGCCACCTGAACAACAACAAAATGCTGCCTAAGTCATTCTAAACATCTGCAAATTAAAGAATGGAGACTTCTGAAGATAGACTGCATGGTATGATGCTGCTGAAAGCATTTATACTAAAGCTGCATTGAATTGTTGGAATGCAAAGCATCTTTTTGCAAGTAACCTGAATAATATAAATACCTTAAGTCCCTCTTTCTGTAGCTCTTGAGCAAGGTCTCTGCAGAGCTCTCGACACAAACTGTACTGGTCTTCTGCTGTGTTTATTTCATTGAATGTTCTAAGACAAAAATATAATCTTTTTCAGTATGAACGCTGTAATATGTTCAGTGCCTGCAATCTAAAAGTATTTTTTATACAGTTAAACAATACTATAATCATAAGAATGTTGTATAGGTTCAAGTTCTTACTTCAAGAAACAATTATTATTAATACGAATATTTTGTTTGCAAAATGTTTGAAAGGCTTGGCTTTCAATTTTTCATGCACTATTTGAAAATGATTCAGATTTAATGTCATTGTTGCTTAAGTTTTTGCAAGACAGAATACTAACAGTAAGTGAATTCCTAGTCCCGGCCCAGTTATTTGTATTTAATGTCCTTTGTACACACTGTGTAACATCAGAAGCCAGGAGCTGGAAGTCAACATCAGAGCTAAGTATCAGAAATAAATAATGCAGATGCTGAGAAAAAGATGCCAACTAGTATAATTATGTCTAGCCTCAGAGGAGGAAGAGCTATCTTTCTGCCAAAAATGTTGCCAACTACCTTTGCTAGAGCTTCTTAGTAGGGAAATTACAGTGTTATCTTTTTATTGTACATTTGCTTTTTAGTAATAACACGACAGGAAAAGCAACCTTCAGTTAGCTGAGGTTTTAAGAGAGAAGGAAAGCAAAACTTACAGACAGCACATGCTTTGGAAAGGTCTCACAGATACATTGTTTCAAGTCAAGCTTTATATTTACGAGTGTAAGGCTGATAAAGTTACACTAGATTTCACATCTCTTAAGTTATAGTCAGGTTTACCTGATTGTACTGAAAAGTCATCCTCTATTATGATTCATATTCCCCTACGAATGTTTGCATGCTGCCAAACTAATGGGATGAGTATTTCACTGTGGGTCCCATACCGCTATCCAAGGAGTAAGTCATGCTATTCAGACAATACTGCAGTGATTGAGAAGCTGTGAAAGTCCAAGGCTTGGAAGGGACAGGATTGAGAGAATGCTATTTCAGGGCTGTCTCTTCCCCCATATAAACTAATTGCATGATCTCAGAAGCCTGTAGACATCTCTGGTCTAAAACTGTTCTCTTTAGGAAAAAAAGAAAGAAGAGAAGCAATGCAGAAAAGTACTATAAAGATGCCCAAAATATCTGTCTGTAGCACAAGACTAAAGCCATAAATTTTTCAGCTGTGATGGTACCAAAATTGCATTAGGCTTACTTAAGCTGGTCACAACTATTAAGTCTCAATAGGACAGGACTAAACATCTTTTCTTACCACCTCTTCTAAGAAAACACACGACGATAGGGATAATTATTACAGTGCTTTACAGATTCTCCTGGAAGAACTTATTTTTTAGAAATGAATTACCTTCTTAAGGAGCTTTACACGGGTAAAAAACTTTAGTTAGCAAATACATGCGACTGCAGGCTACTACATTGATTTTAGCATTAAACTTAAAACTGATAAAATAAACTCCAGCCCTTATATATTTCCACCTTATCTTATGGCTTAAAGATCACTTTGATGCATTAAAGGCACTAGCAGAATTGGATGATAAGAGAACACACAAACTGACAAAAATACTTCCATGGAATTCTGGAGCCAAGGACAAAAAATAATGCAAGCTTGAATTTGATTTAGTGAGCTTGTTTCATATGTGGGTTTTAAAATAAATACACAATGAAATTATATGACTAATAAAAGTATTCATTACTTGGTATTTAGTGGTTCTAATGGTTAATGCAATTTTTTCAATATTAAAGAAGCATACCTTTCAGTGCTCATACTTTTTCTTTCTCCATCCCTTTAAAGAGAAAAACAATTTATTATACTTACTTGATGTAGAAATGTTATCTTTTCAATAAACTCACAGTCAACCAATCATGCTCAAATAACTAACAGCAGTCTCTTCATAAAGTCTGGATGTTAACTTTTTCTACAAATCTTGTACATCAAGTTTAAGCAAGTGCAAAAAAGAGAATTTAAAAAAAAACAAACTACTGTAGATTAAATAAAGACATAGATCAGTCATAGATGTCTTTAAAATAAAATAACAGTTTAAAAAAACAACCAAACAAAAAACTCCCTCAAAACTCAGCTCTTATATCAGAGGGAGTCTCATTTAAAAACAAAACAAACTACAAATTCTATGCTGCCTCAGCTCTAACTGCGAAGCACAGCTATTAGAATCCCATACATATATGTATATTTGAATATTTCCTTTATCTGAGGATCTGAGGAAATAGTTTGCTTTCAGTGTAAATTACTGTTCAGGTTAAAGGTGATGTGTTAAAGGTTTTTTTGTTTGTAGCTTTCTTTCTTTTCAGTGTTAATTGAGAATCCTTTAACAACTCTTTGGCATATAAGGAGATCCCTCAGAGCAATTGCTTTTTAGGTCATTCTTCTGTTTGTAAGGATTGGAAATAACAAATTTAGTATTGTCAGATTTTCTTAAAAGAAGGTAGTCAGACACAATAACTGTAAGATGAACTATTTAACTATTTACTGAAGACTCAGGTGTTAATATATTAAGTACTTGCTTTCTCTACACTGAAATCAAGTTGCTGCTGACAGAAAAAAAAAAAAAAATTCTCTTAGACATTAAAACCCCAGACCTTTGAAATGCTCCTTTTTTAAAAAGCATACTGGCAGATATCCCAGGCTGTACAACACCTGACTAGGGTGAATAAGAAGAAAGAGCGCACCAATTATTTAAAGACTATCCAAGGTCTGTTTATATATTAACAGAAACAAATATTTTGAAAACTGTGTTTTATCTTTAATCAAGTCACCTCCACAAAGTCAGTCTTACTGCATATTTTTTTTACAAGTCAATATACTCTGAATAGAAAAAAAAAAACCCAACACAAAAATTTGTGATAGCACATTACTGGGCTTCAAACTGCTAACTACATATATTATTTTGTAGTCAAATGGAAAAAAAGGAAGATTATTGTCAGAGAAGTTACAGATATAATATAGAATACACCTTTCAGAAGTACATAAAATATTTTGGAACTTATAATGAAATCAAATCATTGTCAAGCTATTTTAAAACAGAATTTCAGTACTTTGGGAACGAATGTTTTTAAAAAAGGAATCAATACTTAATTAAGGGTCTTAGTTACACGAATAGTAAAATGCTATGTTTTGGATTTTTTTAAAGAACATGTTTGTCGTCAGGACAGGCTTAGAAATGACAAATACTGTTGAAAAGATATATGCACTACTGAGACTGACTTCTCCCATCCTAAAAAGGAGGCTAAAAACCATTAAAATATTGTGAACCTTAAAAGAACATATATTAAGAAGGATATAATAATCTTCAGTTCTATTCCACCAAACTCACATGTTGATACTACAAATACGTAATCCTGAGAGGAGACACAGAAACTTCACTGACAATTTACCACCAGAGAATATCAAATACCTTTGTGATTTTCATTATAATCCAATCATCATAAACACCAATGAATGTGTATTGTTTTTGAAGAAAAGGGAGTGTACAACTTTGCTTAGGACAGCTCAGTTATGTTCAGCTATTTTGATAATTATAAGGTTATACTACCTTGATTTCTTGCCATACACGTATGTACAACTTCCCTAACAAGACTTTTTGGACTTCATATTTAGTCATGGCTCTAGAAACCCTTTTTTTTTTATGTTTGGCTAATGCATCTTAGACATAAGTATAACAATAACAGCCATCAGAGATTTAAAAATATATATTAAACAAGCATATTTCCATAATATTTGTCAAGTAAATAATGCGTTCAGTATGTAAAACACACAAGAAAACATTCAGAAAAATGTTAATACAGGAGGAAAAAACCGCCATGGCATACTTTTCCAAATGTGTTGAGCCCAAACCAAGAGAAATATCCAAGAAATTACGCCAAGATACTTCTGAAAAAAGAAGAGAAAGCAGCGCCCTCTGCTGGTAAAGTTCTGAGCAAGTCACAATTCCAAGGGCTTTTAACATCTTCTCTGTCACTTTTCCGATACCTGGCACCTAAAAAAGAGTATGTAACATTATACTGGAAATTTTCCATTTGTAGATCCATTACAAAGAACAATTTGAATCAAATACAACATGGAAGATTACCTGGAAAACTCTTATCTTTTCAGTAGAAATCTTGCTTCTAGAACATAAAAACACTACATGACAGAACAGTAAATGTCATTGTATCTCTTACCTTTCTAATAGGCAAATCTTTTAGGAAGTCTAGCACTGCTTGTCTCTCAGGAGAAATTCTGTATTGCCCATTAGGTTTATTACGATCACTGCACATTTTTGCTAACATTGTATTTGGTGCTATTCCTTAAAAAAACAAACAAACGTGGTAATTTAAAAAAACATAAGGCAAAGTTGAATTTCAACTATCTAATATCTAAAAGCAAAAGAGCAGCCTATACACTTGGGAAAGATAAGACTAAAATAAGGAAAAGAATTATGATAACTGATAATTAGATTTGATACAATTCTGCAAAGAAATTTTGTGACTATCACGCAAGAACACAAATACATGTAATAGAGTAAATATAACTTAATTTAAGTGTACTTCCTATTTTAAGATAGTCAGGATAACAACATGCACTAGTAAGTCAAGACGGGTTAAATATCAAGTCCTTAAAAATAACATCAATTACACAATTCAATACTTTTATGATGGTGATTATGGTAAGAAAGGAAATGCTTACAATGGTAGTTATGATGAACTCATAGTAAGAAGGAGACCTTTCTTCCTTGTATTTCAGCAAAAAGACTTTTTTTGATGAAATTAAACAATTATTTTGTGGGCTACCACTGGAATGTAGTCATTTAGAAATTTATATATATTCCACAGACATCAGAGGAATGAGGAGGGATGGCTCTTTTCTATCAAAGTAACTGTTTTTACAAATGAACTCTGGAATCTGTTTAGCAAAACAAAGCATAACTTTGTCCTACAGTCCTAGTGGTCTAAATTTTCATTTGCTCACTGATATATTATTCAAGATGGTAGAAATAAGTCTATTTATTATTGATTATAAGTATTTTTTCAGTTATCCTTCTAATTGTTTTTAGTTTTCAGGCTTAAGACCCCTGTTTGCACTTACAACAGCTATGCCTGTTTTCTACACACTAACTTATCCTTACGAAGACAAAACTTCAGTAAACAAAACTGTTATTTTGCTATCACTCATGAGATAACATACATGGGAGGGAGTTTCATCCTGCTTCTTCCTACTAGCTGTTTCTTCACCTCTGCTTACATTCCACACCTTCCTGACCTTCTGCAGCTGCTTCACAAAGCTCACCATTGCCTGATGCCTTGCTGACCTGGTTCATAAAGCAGTTTGGATGGTGTCCAAACTAAATGGCTAGGGACACACATAGGTTTTAGTCAATCAAAATAGCTGACATTTAAAGGTGGGTTGCCTGAAGTCAAGACATAAAACTTGATTGGTAAATATTAAAAAGCTACTGAAGAGTTCATTAACTTCAGCACATATTTACTTCTCTGAGGACTAACATTTTAATGAATTTTGATATTGTTTTAAGCAAGGAACAGTGTGGAGAAGTTAGAAATATGTAACAGCACAGATCTGCTATTAACTAAAAGCAGTTTAGAAATCAGTGACAGATTTCACTTATGACCCACTGGCTGACAGAAACAATTTAAATGATGCATTAGAGTAACAACTCAAGTGCACTGGTCATTCTTCCTCACTGCTTACTCTTATTTCAAGTAGAAAGAAGCAAAAAGATGATGTAACTGTTTCAATGATTAAAAAAAGAGAAAAAAAGAAAACAAACAGTAGTAGCTTTGACAGCCATGACATCTCTTAAAATAATTGAAAATCACATTCTTTGCAGACCTTCAAAGACAGAATAATTTTTTGCAGCAGAAGAATGCTGTGGCAAGGATAAATTCTCAAGTAACGCCCTCTGAGATGAAAGTAGAAGACATTATGGAAACACAAAGATTAATTGTTACTCATACGTGTCTGAATACCTGCACTGGCAGTCAGTTGAGTTTTCTGCTCAATCCTAAAGCGAATTTCCTTCACAACTTCCTCTGCAGAAGTTCCAAAGACAACTGAGTTTTCCACTGACAGACCTCTTCGTTCCAGGTCACCATCCATCAGAGATGTGTTGTCTTCAAACAGTACTGGTGAAGAAGAGACTTCACCTTCATTAAATTTGGCAGACATATTCATACCATCTTTATCTAAGTTAGACAGAAACACAAACACTTAATACATCCATATGATACATACATACTGATTTCCTTCTTCAGTGGCTTCAGAGTTCACCAGCAGTTTTATTTCTTTCTGGTTTTATTTAGACAAAGCAGTTGCATTGGTTTTTTGTTTAAAGACCAGAGAGATGTAACTGCTTCATTTTTAATATGATTTGAGCCAAGCTGAGATTGGAGGAATTGGCTAGTAGACTGGACATAACTAAGAAAAGCAAAAGGTTTAATGGCCTGTTGCTGTAGCAAAACCATCAAGATTTTAGCATTATTTTTGTTTCATATCAGATTGAAGGCCCGATGCCCTCTCCCACAGATTTTTTTCAATACTCTCCAAATAAAATTAGGGTTGTGGAATATCTGGTTCTAGAATGATCAGCCTGGTGAGCTTCTCACTTTGAACTGCAGTCATAGTAGAACAAGTAATGTCAGCAGACATTTGTCTGACTCTACAAACATTACTACTACAGTTTCACATTCTGAGCACTTGTTTGTGTTTCAGAGGAACAAAGGTATCAGGCAAGTGTGAAGAAGCACATGACTACGCATCAGTGATACTGATTTTGTAAAGACTATGCCAGGTTGCTGCTTTCTGTTTTATTAATGCTTTTCTGTAGTAGTGTATGCTTGATTATCCTCTTAATGACTTAGAATTTTTGAATACAGATAGTATAAATATTCCAGTTTGTGCATCATTCAACCATCTGTATGACTCCTTCTTTTCTATTATTCCTGAGTGGATATACAGTTGTGGATGTGGTTCCAAGTCTATCTTCCAGAGCCAAGTGAAATCCAGTAGTATCTTGAACATTGCTATAAATCCTGCAGTGTTCCTGATACTTATTTTCAAAATTATCATGTTGAACTGTAATGAAGACTTAAACTACACCATTTGGTTTAGAAAACCTAGTACCACTTTTCAAACATTTTATTCACATTAAAGAAATCTTCCAAATCCAAATCATTAGCAGTGTACATTGTGTTCACAGGTAAGCAGTAGAGAAAGTTAACCTGTAAACTAACTAAACTGGAGGTAGAGAATATATGGGAGGACAAATTATCGAAGGACTTAAGTATCTACACTTTCAATGGGTGCAGCTTATCTAAAGCTTATAAGCATGTGACTGGCAACTTCTGCTCCCAGCCCCATGTAATGTGGTCAGAATGTCTAATGCCATGTCAGGACAGTAGCCATTCTCTGCTGCCGTGTTCACTCCCTTCCTTGCCCGCCTGCATGTTCCAGCACCAGGCCAGTCCAGTGCTGTGGATGACCCTGTCACAGCACTGGGAAGCTGCAGTCCCCAAAGCAGTGTCTGCCTGCAGCCCCCGGAGCAGGGTTTCTAAATCCCACCTTTGACGGGTCCTAAGGAGGAACTCAGACCAGAGTTGTTGCTGGACAGTGAGACCTGGGACATCCCAATGCCTCCATCTGCTTCCTCCAAAGATTGATGGAGTTGCTTATGTTCTTTTACATGATTTTTGAGTCTAGATTATGATTGTTATATTGATACAGCGAACTGTGTGCTATCCACCCAACCTGCAGAGGGTCCAGGTTGTATTGTATTATAAATTCTTTATTTTGCTACTTATAGATTGCACTACACTGATTCTTCTTGTAAAAGTCCTGTGCCATTCTAATAATACATTCTGTACTATAGTAACAATGAAATCCTAATAAGGAAAATAAAGCTTAAATTCTAACTATAATTTAGTGCTTTCATGGTTCTGCCTAAAATCCCTAAAAGAAAGTCTGTCTCCTCAATGTCAGGTGAGTAATTTGCTTACCTGTTCCTGCAGTGCTTTCTGTATTAAAAAAGAATCTTCTCCTATCTTCAGGCCAGTTCAGCCTTTCTTCTAAGTGCTCTGTTATGTTCAGGTAGGCTTCATCTAGGCCCATAGGCATAAAATTGGGATCATATTCAGCCAGTATTTCTCTAACCTTGATAAACACATAGTGAAAGTTTGTTCTGTAAGAGCAGATCTTGACACAAAATTAGGACATGAACAAATGTACTCTGAAACTTCAAGGTGATCAGTAACTATTAAAGATCTTTACAGTACAAATTATTTCTTGATGCTGTAAAATTACAGTAGTGCTTCTCCAAGCAGCAAGATACTAAGTGAGAATTAAACAGATTTTGAGCATTGTATCTAACTGCAAAGGCCACTAAGATCAGTGTCTAAGGACTCCACGCCTACTAGGTCCGCAGACACTGAATAAAATATTTGGGACCTGGAAACTCAGCAAAGCAGATAAACTGATGCAGCTTTCTGTGCTCGGTGTGCGAGATATCACATATACAAAGGTTAAAAAACTCCACCAGCAACGACAAAATCCTAAGTTTTAAATTACATTAAACTGAAGTTATCGACAGTGTTTTAGAGCAGTGGTTAATGCCACAGGCAAAACCTGTTAGGAAATCTTTAGTGATAAGTCCGTCTTTCTACAAGGAAGCATAACAAAATAAATGATCAAAATAAAAGCTCTACCTTCTCTCCTCTCTCTTTTTTTTTTTTTTTAAACCTGGAGGAAAACCTGACTGTGTCATGTTTTTTTCCTATCAGTTTGGGTCAAGTTCTTAGTTATTACAACATTTGTCCACATGTACTTCATCTTTCTGAAACTGAATAAAGATAGGATTCACTACTGAACTTTAAAAGACAAAATGAAATAAATTTAAATATTTTCAATCCAAATCCTGAGAGCAAAACATAACTAAAAATCCAGACCAAGCCAAATCTTCAGTACTTTAATACTTTACCCTATCAAACAACAAATGAAATACACAAAGTGAAATACACATTGTGAAATACATATCACGAAATCCAAAATCCTTAACAAGTTCAAGCCCATTCTGAAATATGCACATTTATATACACCTTTTTTTTTTACAGAAGTGAAAAAAAATCAAGTAAGATCAACCTTACTTTATATATGCGAAGGGACTGAGGCTTCACAAAAATAAAAAAGGCCTGACATAATTTTATTGAAGTCAGGAGACTTGTGTCATGTACTAGTTTGATTTAAAATGTACAAAAGACCTTTTTTCCTTTTTTTTTAAACATGCTTTTAGGTATCATAACTATTTCCCCTGGCACTAAGTAAAACTACTTCCATTAAAGCAAAATATGGTTTCTTTTCTCCCTATTTCTTTTGCTCTATCTAGTCCCTTCTTTCAAAAAAAAATTAATCTGCATTTATAAGTCAGTAATGCTCTTTGTTTTTCTCTCCAGTAATTCGTATTCAAAAGTATGATTATGCATTGCATGGAATTATCATCTCCATGTTTCCTATGTACTTGCAACTTCCTAGTAATTAGATTATGTTCCATGATTTTGAACTTTTAAGAATAATAAAGCTCAAGTGCCACCACTAGCTCACTACACAGAGGTTTTCAAAACTTCCGTCAGCATCACTACTAACTTCAGTAAAATTGCCAGATTGGGTAAGTGCACTGCTTTTTCATCTCCTTGCCCAAAAGCACCAATATTTGACATATGTTTAAAGCCACATTACTGAAGAGTTCAATATTTAAATTATCACTTTTCATATTATCTAGAACTGGTGTTATTGATACAGTCTAAAAAAAAGTACACTCACTTTTGGTTAGAGACCACTTTGAGACTTACCTCTTTACTCACTTTGCCGTACTTTTCAAAGTTTAGTGGTACTATAGTTAGATGTGGACATAGCCTTTTAGCAATAAATCCAGGCATGGCTGCACGAACACCGAATCTCCTAGCATGATAATTTGAGGTGGACTTAAGAGAGATTAAGTAAGTTTAGTGTTCAGTAATCAAATTTTTCATTAAGTCTAATATTAAATAATACAGTTCTAATTACATATCTCCATACAGAAAAGACTGACAGAACTAAGAGTTTATATGCATTTTCACTCTCCCTCCTCCTGCCTTTCAATCTGCTTACATACTTCAAATTTTCATTAGTATACTTCTTACTGAAAAATCCACCTTACATGGTCACGTCTAAGAACTGCTGTTTCCTTAATTATTTTTGGGTTTTCCACACTTCATATAAAACACTGTCATTATATTTATGCTATTATTTTATGGTTTATTAGGCTTACGATTAATGTAATTGATTTCTGTACTAGTTTAACATTCAGCCTTACCAACATACTCATTGATCCCACTGCTATAGGTTTTTCCTTCAGCTCTGGATTGTCTCTCATTTCCACAGCTGCATAGAAGGCATCCATGTCAATGTGTACAATTGTACTGCTAAGGTTACGGTTCCGTTCCAGTTCTATCACAAGTTTGTCCACCTGAACAGAATAAACCAGTAATTGAAATACTACTAACCTGGCAGAAGTGCAACAGTATAGATGATCTTAAAAACTCAAATGCATCTTGCATATAGTTAAAGAAAAAAACCTCAACAAACCCAATCCCCACTCAAACAGCACCACCAAAAAAAACCCAACAAAGCTTTGGATGAAACTTGCTGTCAGAGAGAATGCTACTGCAGCAATTGGTACAAAAAGACCCCAAAACCCCATGGGAAAAACCACAGCTGTTGTGGTTTAACCCCAGCTGGCAACTAAGCTGCTGCAGCCACATACTCACTCCCCCACGGTGGAAGAGTCAGAGAATGAAAGTGATAAAACTTATGGGTTGAAATAAAGACAATTTATCACAGAAAGCAAAAGCTGTGGACGCAAGCAAATCGAAATAAGAAATTCATTCACTGCTTCCCATGGGCAGGCAGGTGTTCAGCAATTTTCAGGAAAAACAGCTTAATCATACGTAAGAGTTACTTGGGCAGACAAACGCCATAGCTGTAAAAGTCCGTCCTTCATTCATCTACACCCCACTTTGTAGGCTGAGCATGATGTTATGTGGTCTGGAATATCCCTGTGGTCAGTTGGGGTCAGCTGTCCTGGCTGTGTCTCCTCCCAGCCCTTGTGCACCCCCATCCTCCTCATTGGTGTGGTGGTGGGAGGAGCAGAAAAGGCCTTGGCTCTGTGCAAGTGTTGCTCAGCAATAGCTAAGCATCTCTATTATCAACACTGCTTTCAGCAGAAATCCAAAACACTGCTCCATGCCAGCTGCTGTGAAGAAGATTAACTCTTATCCCATCCAAAACCAGCAGAAAACCCCACATAACATGACAAAAAACAGACGTATCTCATTCAGACAGAAACTTTGTAAGACCCTTGAATATGAACTTTTACTTAAAGCACTAATTTTAGAAATACAAGTTATTTGAAAAAAATGAAAACATGCTAATAAAGAATTTCCAACTTTAAAAAGCTATCACACTTCAAAAAACTGGCCTAGAAAGGTGAAGAGGAGACCAGCAGCTCACAGGGCACATCCATCTATCTTGTCTTGTCAGAAATAAGGTCTCAAACACACCTGTTCACTTACCACAAAGTAAGCTTCTGTCAATCCCTCAATAAAATTCTTCCAACTTTTTTTACAGGAACCAATACCATACAAGGCTAGACTGCTAGGAAAACTATGAGTTATTTAAAGAAATAGCCTCTACACAAAGTGTGTTTCACTCCAAATGTTAAAGATGTCTGTCTACTAGTAGACTGTGAGCAGTACCGCTTCATCAGCTCCATAGTGTTGTGAGGCAGAGGCTTTGATTGTGCTTAATTGACTTGCATTTTTACCAAAAGTCATGCAGACCATGTTCTTGTTCCTGAAATACTGTTGACATATGAATGAGGTATGAGCTGTGCTGTCAGGAAAAAATGTAAGTGAAATATTTGACACGGGATTTTTAAGGCCTATTGATTTAAGATGACCATGTTGGCAGCAGCATCATATCATCCTAGAAGAGAAAACACAGGAAAAAAAAAAAAGAATGTGCTATCAAAGTAAGATTACCTAACCACACTGATGACTATGGCTACCTCAATCTACACAACCAAAGGCTGGTACTGCTAGTAAAAAACCCCAATAGGCATAATAGAGCAAGAAACAGAACTAGCAAAAAGGAACCAAAGTTTCACTTTGCTTGCTGGCACAAGGACACACACAATCCCACGACGTCAGGGTACCAGTACAGAAATGTCTCTGACTATAATGCATTTATGGTCCTGGAGAGGAATGTTTACATGCAATTTGCACAGTTCTTCTCTTTTTTTTTTCCCCTCAACAGAGCTGCTTAATAAAAAACCATAAAAACCTTATCCACAAGAACCATCTTTGAGCTCAAAACACTTGAACCAAGGCAATTGAGTTCGGAATGTTCTAATTAAATTGCTGATTAATGATTTACAAAGTCTTTTCTTTTGTTTTTTTTTCCGATTTGCTTTGAGAGATGAAATGCTAGACCGGGGCCTTAAACTAGGCTACTCAACACAGAAGAGCACAGTATGTTTGGTCTCTGAGGCCGAGAAAACTAAGTCAGACAAATTAAAAGCACAAGGGGGAAGCCATTCAAGCAAACAAAGTGGGGTATTTACATTATTTCCATCATATTACTAATTCACAAGGATTCATGTCACACTTTAACCATCAAAAGCATCCTTATTTTAAATTCTACTTCACAGATAATTTTCAGGTTGCTCTCAAATTCAAATTGTTTAATTAACACTGTCAATTGCTGCTCTACTTGCATAACTTCTGCATCTCAATTTATCACATTTACAACAAACTTCTCTTTTGCTTTTTCTCCCCATATATATTGCTAACTTCATACTTACTGATCAGCTAACATGCACATCTAAAGAACGAAGCAATATTACATTAAACTAATAAGAACTACAAAAAGATTACTCTTCAGCAAAAGCAACTGATACAAGTAATATGCCAAAACAAAACACCAGATCCACTCTGAGAATTCTGGGCACCTACAAAACCTCTCCTTAAAATTTATGGAGTAATTCCTTAGATGCAAGCCAGGCTGATAAGTTTTAAAAAGCTGCTTTCAATTATCCTTGTGTAAAATAGAGATACTTTTTAATATATATTTCCAAGATAGATTAAAAAATAAAAAAAAAACCCAAACAAAAAAAAACCCCAACTAAAAAGTACAAATTATAATTAGAAGTTTAATTTTCCTTATAGCAACTTTCAGACACTTTGAAGAATAACTTCTCCTTTTTTCTTATTCCATGGTAGAATACACAAATTTTCAAAGCAAGACAGAAAAGTTAATAGAAGCAAGACAATGGTAACCATTTACAGAATAAACATCTGGGATAAACCCAACATGGATGAAAAAAATGAGCAAACATCAGTATAGCGGTTTCCAAATCTGGGAGCAGCTGTATTACTAATCACTGTGGAATCTCAAGGAGTTCAACACATTCTAATGGCAAAAAAGACAGAATTAGGTTGCAGATTCTACATTTTATGCATAATCCTGTTTCCACCACGCAACCAGGATTTTGTCCGAAAAGTCCAGTAAGTGGAGACATTTTTGTTTGGTTTTCCCTTACAGTACTTAAATCAACTGCCAGCTTACGAAACCATACCTGAGCCTCTAACCATTCTGCAAACTTCATCTGCAGAAGAGGACAGGCAGTGTTCATAGAGGTAGATATATAGATACCTTTCTAATTCCAGAATACTTTCTGCTTACAATTTTAGGAGAACAGGTTCTCTTATCAGAAGGTAGTACTAAAATGAAGAGTTAAAAACTCAATCGATAAGAACAATAGAGAAGATGATAATAAGAATTGCCTATATCCATAACTCAATGGAGCTAATTAAACAATACACAGCAATTATTAAGAAAACAAAACAAGATAAAGATTTGCAAAGCAAAAGATGAAGGCCCGGGGAGATGCAGCTGGCAGGTAAGCAACAGAAAAAGGGTGAAGTATTTGGAATATCAGATACAGAGAGAGAAGACTGGTTCCAAGTCCACAAATTTCAACAAAGACTATGGGACAAGGACTGCTTTGGAAAGAGGACTGATGGTAATCTGCGGATGTGGGACGAGAAAGGAAAATTGAGGATATAAATAAATAGAAATAAAAGAAAGGAGAGGAAAGAGCAAAATGGTCAGAATTTGTGATGGGAGAATGAGGGCAACAACAATAATGAACCAGAGTTTATGTGCATACAGGGAATAGAATAAAAATCCAAGTTTTCAAGATGTTTTTGCAGTAGCAAAGATCTAAAATTAGCCAGCAAAAAAGTGTGTATACTACATCCCTCTAATGACAGCTTTCCTGCATTATGACAGCTGACTTTACAGTTTATCTATTGGAAATAAAGACAACTGCTACTTCAGCAAGCAGCATAAAGATTTCAAACATGGAATTTGAAACTTGGGTCCCAGTAAGACACTTAAAGAGAATCTATCTCTTTAAGTTTCTTTTTTCTTCTGTAGAAACCAGTTCTCATAAGAAACATTAAAAGACTATAAAATTATGTTGCAATATCAAGGAATCAAGTTCTGAAAAAGACAGTATGAAGGTAGACAAAGCAATACAAATTTCTTGGCTTTCACTATATGCACTACATATTCTCTCATTACATAACTATACAATAATATTATTTATAGGATTTGTGTCATTCATGTAATTCATTTTATAAGAAAGACTATTCTTTGTAAAATAAATAGTTCTCTGGTGAAGGTAGGATGGAAATAGAAGTATTTTTTTTGTAATTAAATTACTTAAAAGTTTTTTTTACTAAAAAAAGCCCGGACAAGCAGAGTCATAACTAATCCATGTTAAAGATTCACTAAAAGCAATTATGGCATACAGACTTACAACAAACTTTTCAGAGGTACTCAGAATGGCAAATTTTTCTGGGTAAAAATTTGAAACACTGGCATCTAAATTACGGAAGTGATTTGCAAATCTGAAATGAACAAAAAAGGTTGTACACCAAAAAAAGCTCAAACTTTAATCCTCACAATGGCACTGAAAATTACTGGATGTGTTTAATCTTCATGTACTTCAGCTTCCCATCTACAAATCAACAAAATGTCATTCTACTTTGCCGGAATATTGCTAGAATTAAGAATTCACAGCATGTGGCATATAACGTAAAAAACTCTGTTAGGAAATCAGTAATTCTGAATTCAAAACTGGATTAGACCAGAGTTCAACAAATAAAGCTTGGGGCCACCCATTGAACATTGAGGACAGCAGAAAATATTGAATAATATCCCCCTCAGTGAACACTGTCTGCAATGCGCACTGAATAAAACAGGAATCCTGTTAAGGAAAACTAGCAAGCAATCATTTAATTACAGACTGAATAACAGCACAAATGAAAATGGAAAGGAATTCAGCTCCTACAAGGAATTTTAATTCTGCTGTGCCTAGTAATGTTTGGTGTGCAACCTTTCTTTTAACATTTCATACACTGTAATACTTTGGAGACTATTATCTACCATTAGCATTTGAAAAGAGAAACAGCCTCTTCATCTGTCTAGTTCAGGACACTTGTATTTCTTGTGACTGCTTGCCATCATGATTTTTCATTAACTAGCTTTAAAAAGGCATCAATTATACCCAGAATTGTTGACAACTGTGATCTTTCTCATTCCATTGCAAGCCACTGAACACAAATATATGTAAATTCTAAACCCAATAGTGATATGATACTTATTAGCAAAGTATTTAGCAAACCTTCACATAAACTATAATGACATCACTTTAAACTGATCAGACTTGGAAGAACAGGAATTAATTTGCTTCATTTTACACATTAAGAGAACATTTCAGAGTAATGTTACAAACTATTCTTCTAGCAAGTTTTTATTAAGATGACACCATCAAAACACTGTGCACTTTTCCTTGTATGTCTAACATCCAAATGGTAGTTTAACATCGTGTCTACAGCAGAAATTAATGCAATAAACGAGAACACACCAAAATGTTTATGATCCGACATTTAATCTAATAAGTCCTTAGAAGATTAGTACCTGCAGCTGTGCTTTCAAGAGCTGTTGTGTTGTAATTTTCTCTTTTAGCTGCATAATTTTTTCAATTCGTTGGTTAACTTGTTGGTCTTTCTTAAGTTCATTTTCATAAAATCTAGAACCCTGAAAGAAAAAAATCACAAAACCACTACGTTTTTCTTTGAATCTTGTCTTTAAGCAACCACATTTGGTCTTCAAATACAGAAAACATACACCACAGAAATGGTTTCTAATGCATGCTTCAGATTTTCATATAAAAATACAATAAAAAGACCACTGGTTCTTCACATATCTCTCTTCAAATGACACATATATATTTCTCCTGCTCAAATGAGTTTAAGGGACTATTTAGAGAACTTTGTTTGTTTATTCAGTCTAACATTTGACAATAAAAATTTTTAAAGAGTAGATAAAAGTCAAACTATTCTTTGCAACACCTCCAAGATATGGAGTACAAAACTCTAATAAAACTTAATTTAAGCATTTTTTCAGACTTCCACATAGCTTAATATATATGAAAATATATAATGACATTGCATAAGTCAAATCCACTTGTAATGTTGAGTATTTTGTTGGCTATTTAATCTTGAAGGACACTGCAGAATCAGAAGCTATTTGGAAGAGGATGATGAAAACCAAATGGGTATAAAAAAAGCCCCATTGCCCTCAAATATGTAATTGCTCCTTCAAAAAAAAGGCATGAATACAAGGAGATGTAATGAAAAGACAATAATCATGTACAGAACGTATAATGTGACCTTCCCTCCTGACTCACAACAAAGAAAGGAGGGCATACAATGAAGTAGAAAAGATAAAGATTCAAAACTAGGAAATAAAATACTTTTCTTGCAAGATAAATCTCTTATCTTATAAGTGGAATAATAATACTTTCAAGAAAAGGCTTTTGCTGAACTACCTGGTAAAATCTGCAAAAATGAACAAGTTTTTAGGTCAAAGTGTCTGACTACCAAACTGTCACTGATACCAAGAATTCAGCCATAGTCAAGTCAGATTCAGGCATTTATATAAAAAGGAAAAATATCCACTTTTACAATAACTATAAAAAAGATGAATGGCAGGGCTGTAATATGTTTCATTAGGAGAAATACCTAATTAGAACAAATTAGGGTGTGTTTTCTTTGACTATCAGAGAAGCCTTTCATCTTTTCTCCCCTATGCCATCAAATATGACAAATATTAAATATCAAAGTATATAATCTCAGGCCATAGTGACAGCAAATAAAATACACACTTGTGGAAGGAAAAGTAAGAAAACCCTGAGTTGCTCAGAAAAAGTGCTATATTGTTCTATATGAACTCTCCAATAACAACTAAGATGACTAATATTTCAACGTTTTGTAGATTTGTGAGGGCCTCTGTGGATCTTTAGTACAAGGCTGCACACTACTGGCCACCTCTCTTGAATACTGAGAAGACAGTCACAAAGACAGGCAGTAAGCACAAAGAAATTCTACTGAGAGTACTAGAAAAACTTGATTACATCAAGTTCATCAGTTACAGGAAGGTGACCAAAAGAAGTAAATCTGCTTGGCTGGTTAATGATGGGATGGACAAAAGGAATGGAAAGGGGGAGAAAAAGAGGAAGCTGCAGCCCTCATATCTCTGGAAAATGCTGTGATATTTATGTACTGCTTTGGACAAAAAGGGAGCACTTAAGCTTATACTCAGTTGTACCCCACCATGTCCTTGTGGATGAATCCAACAATACCCTAGAGCACGCTAAAGTACGGTCCCTCCCCTTCCTCCCCACATATGAATTTCCCCTAAGAAGATGCCATCCATATACACATGTGAGGGATAAAATTTGGGGAAGGGAGGAAGAGAGCCTTACAATACTGGAACACAGATAAAGCACCAGGAAAAAAGTAATCAAACCAACCTTAGTAGCTTCCATGATGATTTTATTGATTTTCTCCTTATCCAAACCCTGCATTCCAGCTTTGTTATCGTTAAGGCCCATTCTGAGTAGAACTCCATCATTGCAAGAGCTGTTGGCAACTTTTTTCATGTCGTCCATTGTACTTCTGGAAAACAAGTACCTGTTTTTTGACTTAATATCTGAAAAAAAAAGTAATCAAATATTTATGTTCCAACTGAACAATAAAAATAATTAAATTAAATTTTGGAATTCATTTGCTTTGTTTATTGAATAAGCATTTTATACTCATTCAGAAAATAACATACTTACCACAAATTAGAAGACTTGTATTCCTGCGAAGTGGCCAACCTGCCACACTCACCACATTAAACTACCTGTAACTCTATCAGTGTTTGAAGACAGTAAGACTCTATTTTTTTATTAAATTAAAATAATTTTCTTTTAAAACCTCCCTTACAGAAATAATTGAGCACAAACCAACCTCAGGTAAAGGCTAGTACCTCACATGTCATGCTAGTACCCTAATGTCATGATATTTATGCCTGTACATCATCCTGTCAGATGAAACATTGTCTTAAACACAAAATATTTCTCACTATTACACTAAAAGAAAAAAATTGCAATATTTTTAAATTGAAGAAAACCACTGCTCATTTGGTCATCATCCTTGCTTGAGACAAGCTGTAGAATCCCTTCCAGTAATTTCTAGCTCAAATTCAGAACGTTTGTTTGTGTCAAAGCTCATCTTTTAAAAACAGATGGCTTCAATTAAAAGTTTTGAATAAAACCCTAATTCAGAGTAAAATTCATGCACTCTTTTATTGCCATTAATGTCTTGAGCCATGGTATCCAACTAATGGAACTTACCAAGCCTGTATTACTCAACTACAGCTATTGGTAATTTCTTATACATGCAGATACTTCTGATATGTGAACTTCTGACACCTTCCCTTGTTCTTTATGAAAGTAAATTGCTGAATCCTCAAAAGGCTCTAATTATATGGTAAAGTATTTAGTTTTTAAATTGGTCTCAAAAAAATAAAGAAAGCAAATTTCATCTTCTGTAGCATGAACTGGTGGTCGGTCTTATTTTTGCCAGATTCAAACAAGCAGACTCATAGAATAGTTTGAGTTTGGAAGGGACCTTTTAAAGGTCCAACCCCCTGCAATGAGCAGGGACATCTTCAACAAGATCAGGTTGTTCAGACCCCCGTCCATCTTGACATCGGGTGTTTCCAGCAATGGGGCATCCACCACTTCTCTGGCCAACCTGCCCCAGTGTTTCACCACCCTCACTGTAAAAAAAAATCTAATCTAATCTAAACCAATCCTCCTCAGTTTAAAACCATTACTCCTTGTCATACTGCAACAGGCCCTGCTAAAAAGTCCAAGTGTGATAATGACATAAATTATTTAACACTTATTTATTGCTGAAAAAGCATACAGAAATAATTTCTTCCTACCCCAAGTGACTGACTCATAAACGACTCCACTTCTATGTCATGCAGAATGGACATTCACTCCTCAACTTTATGCTGCTCCCTGTGACAGGAACCCTTCCTATTTGGAGAAGCCTCACCCTTTCAGGCAAATACAGCACCTTAATTAACAATCATAAATTACACAAATCTAAGAGTGTGTCATTTTTCCTTTAAATGCCACTTTCCCATGCCAGGATTTAAGTGGGCCTCATTAGCAACCAAACATAAGAAGGTCATTATGTATTTTTGCATTTAGAGATTAATTTCTGTTACTAAAGAACCACAAGTAACTTTTAAAAATTAATGATGGCAATGTTCATATTTTCCTGAAGTTCTTCTACTGAAATGTATTAGCCAACTGAAGTCAAGATATTAAAGAAAGCCATGTTTACAAAAAAAGTTCTGTCAAAAATATCCGAATTTTAATCATATGCTATTAATTCAGATTATTATTTATGGTGTCTGCTGAAAAATGCAAGATCAGTTACATAATGCTGTATTTACATACAGTGTGTTGTATTACAAAGAACAGAAGTTGATGTAGAGACCAGAACACTTTTCTTAACCCTTGAGCTTCTGGGAATAGGAGTGGCTTCATAGCTCTTACATGTATTTATCAAATAAAAGACTACAATGCTGAACATCTTCATAAATTTTTCAGCTACAGTAGGACAATCTCTTACAGTTAACATACACATTTATCAGAACAGGTTTGCTAGACTTCAATCAAAGGCAAAAAAGCATTACATCCCAAACAACATTCCAAACTTCATCTCATGCTCATAAGCACCCCATATCAATTAGCTCCCAGTAATTCCATTGTTACTGGCAACCTCTAGCAAGTAACGGGCAACATTTCCAAGAAATACTTCATCAAAGTAAATATCCCTCCACTATTCTCCCTGCTTCTTTTATCACTCATTGCCTTCAAGAAACAGGAATGAACACAAGATTGCTTCCATTTCCTATTCTAGTATTTTTAAAATGTTTTTAGCGGTTCCTGACTCCTGAAAGTGTCTTTCTCCCTAGCATGTACAAATCCTTCCCCTTCCTCATTCACAGCACTCTTAAAGGCTCTATAGCAGAGGCTTTAAAAACTAATTTACGTTAGTCAAAAGAAAGTCTTCTCTATCTCATTGCTATGTAACCAACAATAAAAAAACATATACCATGATGATACCAGTGATGGAAACAATAATTGTCTTTATAAAGTCTCATAAATGGTGATCACCTGGTATATTTTATCTTTTGAGCTTATTATGTGGAACAAAATACATTGCTAGTCCCAGATGAGAAAAGGTATAAATATCAAATAGTACCTTAGCAGAAATTGAGAAGAAAACATTTATCTGAGGACATGGCATTAGTTCTCCACCAGAGCTTACATGTGTATAGAAGGGAAAACATGAATAACAGGTGATACAATTTCCAGCTGCTTAATATGAAGAGAACCTGAACATTATCTTGGTTTCAAACTAACAGGTCTAAAAAAAAATCCGTAAAGTATTTAACATATTGAAATGAACCATTGTAGATGCCGAAAGCTGAGTTGCAGAGAGATTTTCCAGCTTTCTGCCTCTGTCTGTGAGAAAGTCTTTACTTTCTCACAGACACTGGCTGAAAAGCAGTTAAAAGTTTCTGTAAACTATCTTCCTTATCTTGCAAGTGCAAGTTGTTGTCATACTGACCAGAAAAATGTTTTTGAAGTGAGTCCTGTAAGATCTAACCAATCATTCTAAAGAGCTAAATAGTCAGAAACCAATAGCCTTGTGCCACTCTAAAAAACTAACACATAAACCAGTTTGTAAAATTAAATAAAAATGCCTTTTCTTCTAGAACTAAAGTCCGTGTCGTTTCTCACCAATCCTGCTACAAGCAGCAACAAACCACAATAGCTACAATAAGACAATTGATATACTACTGTCAGATAAGACCAGTGGTCATTTGCCATAGATGAAAATGAAAATATTTAAACATAACAGAGAAGCAGCAGAATTTTAAAGTGTGCAAAATATGAACAAAACTTCAATGTAGAAACCTAGTAACTGTTTCAATTAGGCTAGAGAAAACACTGAACTTGTGGTGACACAATGTTACAAATTGTTTTGGTAAAAAAACTTGGGAAAAGTTGGTAAAGGACTAGAATCTAATGAAACAGTCTACGCAGAGTGACATACTTTTGGCGTGCTGTCACCTCAAGAAGTTGTTGCAAGCCTGAGCTGCTTCCTCTAACAGAAAACATGACATCTCTCTCAGTATCATACTGAGCAAGCAGGGTGTGAAACCAGAGAAGTCTCTGAAGGCAGGCTACAATAATATACTACCCTATTACTCCTGTGATTGGGAAACGAGGGGAAGCAGGAAAACCACATGTAAGTGGAAGGAGATAACTTTCCAATTGCTAAGGAAGGACTTCTAAAGATAAAGACTTTGGCAGTGAATGTCAACACGTAGTGTAAAGCAAACCAACAAATAAACAAAAAAGTTGAGAGGAACCACAAAATACCATTACTGTGCAGAAAGTTTTATGAGTAAGCTGGGATGCCTACAAGTGGAAAAAGATCACTAATAAAACTGTTATCAAGCTCTTCTAGAAGCAGGCACAGAAACTCAACTGAACTAGTAGAACAGGATTATATAGTATTTGAAAGTGTCAGGAGACTGAAACAGCAATAAAATTAGAGCAACAATTTAATTTCAAGTGCCTCTACCTGCATTCAAATTTAGCATTTTTTAACAGTTGACTGAACCAACCTAAAGGAAATTGCTTGTATTTGATCCTGTGCCACTCCTCCAACTCGTCTTCATTAAAAATCCTCCAATTCCAGCAACAGAAACTCTGTGTGCTGTGTGAAAAGTTAAATGTCTTTATATTACAATTTCCATATAAAAAAATAAAGCAAAATATACAAAATATTTATAAGAATATTCAGTTCAGTGGACATAGTGTTATTATGCACACTATTAATATTTGCAAAGTATGTTAACAGTTCGTCTTTTGTTGACAGTGTTAATGATGTGGGAAGAAACATGAAGACTAGAAAATAACACCAGTATGGAAAAGCTTGAAAAATAATTTATTTGCATACTGAGTTATTATTTAATGCACATACGTTGCGTACCTGTCCTCATAAATAAAACAAATTCTGGTATCTTTGTTACCACAGATGCTCATGACAATGTCAGGTGCAAAGCAGTTACTAAGATACACAACTGTCTGCTTAGCCCAGAGCTCAAAAGCCAAACACAGGAACCAAAACATACAGTACAGACATAAAGGACCATCTTTTACACCTGAATTGTCCTGAGTAAGTCTTCATGGTATGTCAAAAAAATTTAAATACATGTTGCAAATAGCAACACAAATATAAGAGACTCTTTCCCAAATGATTTTCTAATTATTGTCTTCAGGATGGCTAAAACAAGGATCTAAATTAAATATTTTTCTTAATTTCTGTAAAACTCATAAAAGCCTCCAATAAAATTTCATCAAAATCTGATACATCATTTACTGCAGCAAGAGCCCAAAATAAACTTCCTATTTTCTCTCCATTAAAATATTTCAGAGATTCCTTTATTTAACTCTCCCATTATAACTTTAGCAAGAACAAAGCAAAATTATAACAGCTAACTTGATTTGCAAATGTAGAGAATGGATAAAGCAATAGTTTCTGGAATCCTGTCATTACATGGGCTGTATCAGAAGAAAACCAGTATTACCCACCATTTCAGTGACAAAGTCAAGGTGTTAATAGTTGTGTAAAAGCACTGAAAGCACAACAAACAATTATAAAGTAAGGACTTCATCCAGTTTTGACCACAAAGAATCACTCCTCAGGGTTTTGGCAAAAACCGAGTGTGATGTAGTACAGATCTCCATGTCCAAAAGTTACATGCCACTAAAGTTAGGACTATACCAAAATACCAGAGAGAAGAAAAAGAAAAAAACTTCCTGTCAAATGTCCCAAGTCTTTTACTTTATTTATGGTGACTTTAAAAATGATCCATTATCAAACTAAAGTTTGGAGCACTCACTGCAAGTATAGGAGGAAAAATTTATTCCTTAAAACAATCGAGATAATCACATCCATGTAGAAGACAGTTGTGAATAATGTGAAACTCCTAGAACACTTCATAAGCATTCAACAGATTCTGAAAAGCCAGATATTAAATAATCCAGCTCTGTTATATCTTCAGTAAAAGGGCAATTCAGTAGTTTAAGACTCAAAACACCCAATTTCAGTTACATCAAAAACTCTGTGGGCCATCACCTCACCATAACAAACAACTGCGCCAATCAAAAACCCCATAAGCCAAAACAAACACCATGAATAAAACAAGCAAGCTGGGTAAGTGCGTTTTCCTAGTGAGAATGCTACCAAGAAAAAAGTTACTAATAAGCATTCTTTGCAGTAACTTTCTTTTGTACTGACATGGAATTCAGCCTAGCATTGTAAACAGGTTCCTCTACCAAACCCCTTAAACTAATGGGCAGTTACTGTTCTACATCTCAAACAGGACAGCTCACATTTACCTATTTGCAAAACCTTTTGGTTTATATGAATGTAAAATATAAAATCTACATGAAAGACACTATGCAGAAAATTATACACATACTGAATAAAAGTCTAAGAAATCAAATCTTTAAAAACAAATGGACAAACCAACTACAAATTGCCAACACAAACAAGAAATTGAAACAAAACAAACAAACAAACAACCTAAGGAAAACCGTTTGGACAAGAGATGTGGAAAGCTGTTACACCCTGCTGTAAATGAACGGGGATACTCTGTGAAAGAAATGAAATTCACTTGTACCAAAGACTATACTTCACAAGTAAGTATGAAATAATTTATCTACTTCATCACTTTTTGCCAAGCATTGACCAGTACCAGAAGAACAACAAACTGAACAGTGATATGCAGCACAAAAAAGCCATGCAGACTGATTCAAGTGTAACTCTCATTCTTAACCTTTTAAATGTCTCCTTTGCACTGGAAATGATTGCAGCTGGAAGCCAGCTCAAAACAAAGCTTCTGGGTACTACTGAAACAATACTAAAAGTAATAAATAAGAGAGACTACATGAGACCTTCCCAATAAGGCCAGAACTCATTGAAATACGCATTTTTAATGGACAACACTTGGGTTTTACTCCAATTGGTAATTTAGATTGAAGTCGTAGCCATGTACTACACCTCTTATTCCACTCACTGCAGAGAAGTATCTTCATCCATGCGGGGCATGCAATACCTGCATTGTTAAATAACTAAAACCCATCATACCCCCCTTGGTAAAGAAAATTATATACCCATAGTTAAGCCTTTTGAACAATAGGTTTCCCACAAACGCATTGCTTTATTTCTTAAATTTCTAAGATAATAACATAAATTCAACAAACCAGGAAAATTCAACCCTGCTAGAATATTTTCAACATTTCTGGTATTTCAATGGTCACACTGCAAACTCCAGCAGTGATTTTATTTCATACTACCTGATTTATCCCAAAACAGTAACATTACATTAATCATAGAATATCCTGAGTTGGAAGGGACCCACAAGGAACATCAAAGTCCAGCTCCTGGACTCGCATATGACAACCCCAAGAATCACATCATGTGCCTGAGAGAATACATACATATATAAAGCATGCATATTGCATAATTTCAAAAAAGAAGTGCACCTGTCTTTTTTATTTGGCAAGGAAAGATTCTGACTGACTGGATCAAATTTAGTGAACTCTTTAACTCTCATTTCCTGTGAAAATACGTTCCTCTGATAATGCTTTAAGTATCAGTTGCTCTGAAGTCTTTCTCAGCCAGCAAATCATCACCAAAGACATGTTCAAGGAAGCACATCAGACTGTCCTTCTAACTATCTGCTCAATTCCTTTTAGCCACAGGGGGTTTGATTTTTACTAGAGGCCTGGTTTCTGAATAGCCCTGAGAAGAGGACTCCTGTCAGTTGTAATCCTGTAGTGATTTACAAGAAAAGAACTGGCAGAAGGAACGGCACAAGTGTTGTCAGCATTTAATACATATACATTTAACATACGTGGTGTTAACCACACAGATTCCCAACTAGCGCATTCAAAACTGCTACTGTTTCACTATTCTCTCTTTCTCAAAATACAATACAAACAAGTTCCTTAGGAAAAAAAACCTTCCAATAAAAATGCAGTATCTTTACTAATGTGATAAGCCAGAACACATGATAAATTAATACTGAACAAAAACTGGCCAGAATTAATGTAAGTGAAAACTCCAAATGCTCAAGCTGACACAGATGAATGAGACTACTTTTAAAGTAGCAGCTGACTCAGCATTTTAAAAAAACATAGATCCCATACAAGTACCTGGAATCCACCCCGAAAAAAACAAGGTCCTAGAATTATGTCTTCTGTATACTCACTGACTTTAAGATGTAACAAATTACAGACAAATCCATCCTTTAAAAATTAAATAATTCACACTGAAAGTAAACAGTTAATAGAGACTGCTTCTGACAATGCTCAAAAATGAATGTCAAAATATTTTATGCCATTCACCCAACCATCTGAATAATTCTTTGCTTATGTGAAGAATGACACAAGTAGAACAAGTGGAATACTCATCCCCTATCAATTTTCTGTAGGCAAGACGCAATGCAATTCTGTTCTAAATTCTGCTTTCAGTTTCTCTGTCAAAAAATCCTCATGTCTTTAGAACATCTAAGTTTATTCAAAGGGCAAGGAACCATGGTATCTTCTTCTGCCTCTATTCAGTATTTTACAGGACCTTTCAACTCAAAGATTTATCTCAAGTCTTTAAGTTTTCCTTGCACTTCTAGATTACTGAAAACAAAGGCTGTAGCAGTTTAATCCATAAAGCAAATAATGATGGAACTGAACATTCATCAGTAAAAACTACACTAGAGGTAGTGTAGTTATCTGCAACCTGGGTTCTACACACGTTTAGTGCCAACATTCACATAAGGTTCCATTTATGATTTATTTAATTTTTTTTTTTACTTAGAAATAAAAGCCTAATACAGTGATGCACAGAGACCAAAACTGTTTTAGAATAAGGTGTCTGAACCATTAATATTTCTGAGCTTATGCTATTAGGCAGTATGCTGAGGCAGAACAAAGCTCCTTTAAGGATCCTCTTAAGAAAAATAGTCTTAAATTTCAGAACAAACATAATGGTAAGAATGAACACACTAGAAAGTGATGTTTTAAAAGAAAGTGACAGTTTTAAAAACATAAAATCAACACCCTAAAATAGAAGGTATGGCAGTGGAAAGAAGATATATAAAAAGGGAGAAGAAAAAAATAAAGTTATTTATAAAGTTACCCACTTAACAGTGCTTTTTATGACTGCCATCCCTAGAAGTAAAACTCAACACCCCCCTTTTTTGTATTATAAGTAGTGTATCAGCAATACAGAACACTATCTGTTCTGCTGTTCCAAAAAAGGTGATGACTATTCCTACTTAAAGGAGTAATTTGTAAACTTCTTGCAATCCCTAAGACACCAGAAGGGGAATACACTGAGTACAGGGGCACTTGCTATGGAAGAACAAACACAGCAATGAAGCACAAAATAAAAGTTCAGTAGAAAAGGTATAGAAGGAAGTAGAGAGAAGTAAGTGCATCAGGACACTAGTATGATTTTCTCCATTTCCCATGCTTTGCATCCTAGCTTGGTCTTAGCACAGGCAAACCAGATTGTTTTCAAACTACACACAACTGGAAGACGGCTCTTCCAGAGCACACCTGCAAAACAACAATTGTTATTTGTAGGTGCCCTCCAAAGGATCAAACTAGTATAGTCTGAAAAAAACAGTTCTCAAAGCATGTGTAAGAACTTCAAGTCCTCAGCACTAAATCTTTCCTTTACAAATCTACTCCCGCTGCACCCCATGCTTGCCGATACAGATATGGCCTGATCTCATTAAGAGTAACAGACAGTACGTTATACTTCTAAAAACTTTTAAATACTTTTAAAAGTAGAAAGAAGGGGTAATTTACACAAGGTATTCACAATCCCAATACACCTTTTGGAAGAGCATAAACTGGTGACAATGTTGAAAAACAAGATACATTAGGAGCATGTGACAGATGTAAACAAAAATCTATTACCTAGCACAGCCAATGCATTATATGAAAAGCTGAAAAGGCAAATTTTTAGCATCCAGTATGTTTTCATTTGAAGTTTGTAATATGCTAGCCACAATCAATAATCCAAACCAATACTCTCTCTAAAAAGGATGGATATGTTTGTTGAACAACCTGAAAAAATATCTATCGAAGGCATTTTTATTTTACAACACTTGATTGATTCAATGTTCTGGAAGGGGGAAAAAAAAAAGCAAGCTACTTCTGCAACCAAGTAAATAGTTTCAGATCAAAAGCATGACGGGGAATGTCTGTATACACCACTGTTACTGCTAAAAGGACTTGCTCAGACATGTCTCTTCAGCTCCTGCTCCCTAAAAGAAGTTCATTCAGAGTTTAACTGGGAAAACACAACTGGTTTTATAGGTGATGCCACTTAACTTGAACAACATATCGCAGAGAAGAACTATAAATAATTCACATACATATCAATACTTACAAAGCTTGCTTAACAAATACAGTCCATTGAAACCAATGCTAAGGAGAAAAGAACTGCACTTGGTTTCTTCCCAAACACGTTGTGAATCAAAGGACATTGTTTTTTGGCAACGTTTTATATACCAGAAAATTGTCTAAAGTAGCAACCACAGTAGACTTCCGTGAAAGTTTTTTCCTGTGCATCACAGCGAATACACAAATATTAAGATGTCTATGACAATTCTTTATTTCTAATAGTTTAGGACAATGATGCTGCCTTTTGAATCATCCTCAGTTCTGCATTCATTGTAAATATCTTTATATCTGAGACTCTAAGCAGGTACAAATGTTATTTAACTTTTAGCTGCTATATATAGAGAATGCATGTAAGTAGCTGTGTCAATGCTCTTTCAAAAAAATAATAAACCTTCAATGGAAACTTTCGAACAGCCTAACACGGGAAAATTACACAATGATTTGTCATGACGAGGAAGTCAGAGAAAATAGGACTGTGCAGCATTGCTCTTGCAACATAAACAGAAGTTTATCTTCCAAAACTGAAATTTCCTCAACCAACACTCTTTAACACACTCTTCCCCCGTCCAAGATACCACGAGAAAAATGAGTTAGTACAAACCTTAAGTCTTTCTCAAACCACTATATCCACTGTCCACAAATCGTGAGGAGACAGATNAATTTTGCGCTCGCCCCCCTCAACTGTCCCCCGTTCCCCCGAGTCCCGCCGGTTTGAGGCGAGGAAGAGAGGCTGTATCTTCTCACCCTTGAAAGCAAGCAGAGCCGGAGAGACGCTTCGTCTCGCTAAAGATAAAGCAAATACCTGAAAGCAAAAGACAAAGCAAACATCGCCTCGGGCAGCACCGTCGCCCTTGGTAGCGGAGTCCCCCTCGCCCGGGGGCCCTGAGGCGAGACCCGCCGGCGCCGCCACAGGGTCGACAAAACCAAGATGGCGGCGGCCCGCCGCGGGAGTGAAACTACATCTCCCAGCACGTTCTGCAGCACGAGCGAAGGGCAGTGGCGCCAGGGCTCACGGCCGAGGGGGGCAGGACTACAACTCCCGTGGGGTGCTGCGGCGGGACGGGGTACTGCTGGATGGTGGCATAGAGCGCCCGCCTCACCTAAGATGGCGGCGGCGGGAGTGGCGGCGGGGGCGCGCTGAGCGGGTGCCCGGCAGGCGGACGCGCGCTCGCCCCTCCTCCCCTCACTGCCCGGTGTTGTGGCTCTGTCCGCGGGCGGGGTCTGCGGGGCCGCGGCGAGGGGAGCCCGGAGCTGTGAGCCTGGTTGCTGGCCGGTCGCTGGCAGGGGCGG
>VWZW01002792.1:19165-38601 GCA_013397115.1 Edolisoma coerulescens | reverse complement strand
GGCAAGAGATAACGGGAAGAGCGGAAAAGGAAAATGGCTCTACGGCTTGTTTCCCCTTTTAAAAATAACTGTAATTATTTTCTCTTGTATCGCTGAAAATAAGGTGACTTCCGAGTATGTATGGGTTTATGCTGGGAAATTTTATTTTCGGAAGTACTTTGGAGTTGAATATTGAATTACTTAGTTTGAATACGCATATTTTATTTTTTTGTTATAGAAAGTATATTCAGAATACCGTTGAAATATGTGTAAGATTAAAGCATCATGTTTTGAATTTTTTTCCTGCCCATCGCGATAAGGCTAGGCACAAGCTAGCGTAGGAGGCACGGGATACAGAGATCTTAAACTGCCCTGGAAGCGTAGAAAACAGCCATAACTGAGCTCACACTATTTTGAAGGACTTTGTGAACTCCTTCCAGCCTGAAAATGTGTCTAACCCCAGAGATAAGAGGAATGGTTGAAGGATCTCTGCTTTCATTTCCAAGATCTTATCTAGTAGTGAATGGGAGAAGGAGGGGATGAGATGGATGTGAGATGGTGTTAGAGCAGTTACAATAAGAGATTTTTTGTTTGGTGTAGTTTCGCTGTTTGGTTTGCGGTTTTTTCACAGCAAAGTTTTCCTTGGGTAAGATGCTTCCATCGTTAGAAGGGAAGTAATTTGTGGGATATAATTAATTTTTATGTTAGCAAATTATGTACAAAGTCCAGGTGCTCTTTCTCGGTGTAGCAGGTGAAGCCATGGCTTCAGACATCCTAGCTGAAGTATGTGCAAGCTTTTTACTTTTCTGGATGATTATGCTGAGTGTAGCAGAGACTGTCTTTCCCAGGAGAACCCGGAATTTAATCTGAATAGTTAAGTATGGCGAAACCTGTCGCAGTGAATATGTTTGAGGGGTAAGGTTACCTTTTGTTAGTTGATACCTGAGTAATAATTGAGGTAAACTAATTAAAATGAAATGGTAACATACTGAACTTTCTACCAAGGAAATACCTATTTTTAGTAACTTACTGTGTACAGTTAAGTTATAAAATCATAGAAGTGGGCTGCAGTTCACTGTGTGCTGAGTAGTGTTTCAGTAGTTCTGCCCTTCAGTAAAGAGAAAAGCTTTGAAGGAAATGAGTAATTTGGTAAGAGAAACTTGTGAGAAGTATATCCTGCTGGTCTTTCAAAATGTTTTGAAACTCTAGGCTTTTTTCCATTGTATTTCCTGCTAGTGATTTTAAGGTGGATACAAAGAAAGAACTTCAGTGTGGAAGAGGCTTTCAGGAAGCACGAGAATCTAGATGCTTGGAAAAACACTGGTCTTTTCTCTGCCGAAACCTCGAGCCTACCCAAGTATAGTTTAAGGAGTCTCTTAATTCATGGCACGTTTGGATTGCAACAGCAAGCTTTGATTGCAACAGTGGATGCAAGATTCTCTGCTATATATGTTTCTCTTAACTTTTTCAGAGAAGGAAAGGTGCTTTTCCTTGCTTTTTTTTTCCCCCAAGATAACTTTGGACTCTGCCTTTCACATTTTGGGAGGAGTTGGGAACATGAGAGATAGGAAAAGAGGAAGGTAGGAAATAACCTACCTCTATGGCCACTTGTGCTACCACTTCATGCACTAAGCACACTTGGGGCTTTCTTTAAGTAATGCTGTATTTAGCAATTAGATGTATTAAGAGATAAAAAAGGGCTTTATATTTGGAGAGCAAATCAAGGTCTTGCCTACATTTGAAAATTGTTAGGAATTTCTCAGCTATAATTTTTTTCCTTAGACCTCATCATCTTATTACTAATGTTGACATGTAATTATGGAATATGTGTTAACTAATGTATGTAGTTTGAAGTGGGAACAAGACTATTACTTGACTTTTCCCCCCTCATTTTTTAGATTACAAAATGATGAATAATGGTTAGACGTAAATGTTATCCAGAGTTTTTTGTCAAAGAACGTTTGTCACAGTCAAAGAAGTCCTTGCATGATAAGATTGGTTTCGATGCTTTTGTTTCCATTTTTATCAAATTTGTAATATTTGCACCATGATTGATTAATAAGTATCTGTGTATTGTCAGAAATATAGGATAGTCCTGATTTTCTGTCAGTATCAGATGATTCTATGAAGTTCATATGATTCTACAAAGTCCAGTCCAAAAGACATTGTAAATATAAGAATAGTAATCAGAACTTTTGGTCACTTCTTACTAGATCTCTCTAGAATTAATCCACACTTTGTTCCCAGAATATTGGTTTTATTCAGTGTGTGAATGTGGAGTCCCTAGAAAAATCTGAATAGCAAAAACATGATTGGATGTCTGCTGATAAGCAAGTATCTTCTTAGCGAAAGTAGTTAGAATTAAAAACTAAAGCAGTATCTGTGGGCAGTATTAAATTGATAAAGCACTGAGTCCTCCAGGCACTGCAATAATTATTTACTGTACTGGGGGATAATGGCATCTTTGTATGTATATAAAGAGAACTTCATATGATGTTTTATCTAAAATAAATTATTCTGTGTTCCACTTAAATCTTTTGGCCTAGCTCCAGATTTTAAATCAGGCACCTAAACTCACCTTAGTCATTAATGTTTGGGTTTTTTTTACCTCCCCTGCTTTCCTCAGTTTGTGTTTTCAGTATGTTTATTGCCTTTGTTTTAACTGGCCTTGGCAGTGCAGTTGGAGTCCAGACATCTGTTGTCTTACTGACCCTTCAAAACAACTGAGTTTTTGTGGCTCTAGGAGTTTGTAAAATTCTTCTAGAAGCTCTGAGCAGAAAAAAGTTCTCAGTTGGGAAGAACTTGTAAAAATAAGTTGCCTTTTTCTTCGGGTGCTCAAAAGCGTAGAAAATATCCATCATGCTTCTTTTACTGCTGTCTCTCCATTAGCTGATTTCTGGCAAATTTTTTTACAGTGGACCAACTACATTCATGGGTGGCAGGATCGATGGGTAGTTCTGAAAAGCAACACACTCAGTTATTACAAGTCTGAAGATGAAACAGAGTATGGCTGCAGAGGTTCTATCTGTCTGAGCAAGGCTGAGATTACAGTAAGTACAATTTTATTATTGCCATTATTCATGTTTTGAGGTGCTATATATTTGTATCTGGTGAAAGCAAACATGGGTGTGGCAAATTCTACTAGGTCATCTACTTACGACATTTAGTGGCATCAGTGGAACACTGTGCAGCAGGGCAAGGAATTCCTAATGCAAAAACAAACTCATTTAATTTGTGGCTTCAGCAAGCAGCTTTTCATTTCTTACATTACAGGATTTTGTGGGTGGATAGACAACTGTCTGCCTCTGAAGGCTGCAAAGTTTTTTCCATGGGTCAATTTAAGACCCCAGACCAACTCCTCAGAGGAGGTACCATGCTTCACAATCTTTTCTCTAGAAAGAGCTTAGTAGTTCCTTGACTATGGTTCTTGACTTTCTGAACACAACTCTGTAGGTTTCCAGAAGAAACCTTCTCTGTGCTTCTTTCTCTGAACAAGTTAGTGTGTTGCTGTTTTTGTCTAATGCTAAAAGATTCAGAATGGACTGGTAAGAGTAAAGAGCCTGTATATAAATGAACACAAGTCTTATGAGGAGTGGATGAGGGGGCTGGAGTTGCTTAGGCTGGAGAAAAGGAGGCTGAGGGGGACCTTATTGCCCTCTACAGCTACCTGAAAGGAGGTTGTAGCAAGATGTGTTTCAGTCTCTTGTTCCAGATAAGAAGTGGAGGGATGAGAGTAAATGCCCTCAGGTTGTGTCAGGGGAAGTTTAGATTACACAGTAAAAATGCTTCTTAGAAGGGGCTGTAAAACATTGAAACAGGATGCCCAGGATAGTGATTGAGTTACCATCCCTGTAAGTGTCAAAAAAAGTGTGGATATGGCACTTGATGACATCGTTTAATGGTGAATGTGCTGCTGGGTTGATGGTTGGACTTAATGACATTAGAGTTTTTTCCCAACGTTTATGACTCCATGAAATCTTACAAAGATGAATTGGCCTTAGAAGATAAAAAAAAAAAATCTGCATTTTTGGCCTTCAGAATTATGACACATGTTATGACTAATGCTTGTCAAAAAGCACGCTTTAGTCTTTCTGCAATACCATTAAACAATCAGTCCAGTTATGTGATTAAGAGTAAAAATAGCCGGACTTTCATGTAGCACACAAATTCCTAGAGTAATAGTGTTAAATCTTAGCATGTATGTTCTTACTCCACCAAATATGTGGATTTTTTTCAAGCTGACTTAAGGATGACAAACCAGAAGTATTCTTCCCTGCTAATAATCAGCTTACCAGTAGAATTTTATTAAACACCTCTTGGTTTGGAAAAAAAAAAGACTGGATTGATTACATCAACCAGATGCATTTTGGAGAAAAGCTTGTGAAGAAAAGGAGGTTTTTACATTTAGGTTTCTGTCAAGTGTTGTAATCATCTAAAAATTTAAACAGGTCATGTAATGTATTTTAAACTATTTTTTTAAACTGTTTCAACTTTTAAAACTTCCTTACAATGCGTCTTAATCAGGAATTTATTGTACACTACAGTCTCTAGGAGTTCTCACTGACGTGTACCTATGGCAGTCTGTTGAGCCTATGGGCAGAACTTCCAAAAATCTCTCAAATTAAGTAGCAAGAGCTTAGCATGCCAACCAGGCAGAGACAGGAAGGTGCTGGCAAGGATGTAGCCAAAGGAAATCTGCAGGCATGCTGTACAGCGCATCTCAGCAGCCTGAATTCCAGTTGTGGTGGTGGAGTGACACTGCTATTGCTGCTGGAGTGTTTTGGTACCTTACTGTTCCTAAATGGAAGCTGGCGAGCATGGCTTCAGACTAGAATGTATGTAACACTGGAACTTCTTATGGATAACTTTTTTTTTCTCTCTGGCACTTGTTACATCTGGTAACTTGGAGTTGAATTGATGAATCTATTTTTAAGTTCTTGAACTTCTTGAATACATGGAGAAGGAATCAAAAGCAGCCACAATTCTAAAGATTAATCTGATATTTTAGTTCCATTTTTGTTCAGGCTTGTGCTTTATGAATGGTATTTGACAGTTCAGCTGATAGATGGTATCCCTGAAAGCTAGTAAATTCCAGTTAATTATATCTAGCTGCAATTAAAATTATAGTTTTGTAAGTTTTAGAAGTTGAGGAATACTATTGGATCATTTCATGTCTTTAGGATATAGAAATATACTTTTGAAACTCTCCTGTAATTATTCTCTCTTTATTTTTCAGAAATTATACTTTTAAGCCAGAGTTTTAGCATTGATGCTTCGAGTTTGATAGTTGTTTAGTAGCAAATTGAATATTGTATTTTTTTAACTAGTGTTTTAAATAAAAAATTGATTATGCTCAAAGATAAATGTTTAAAATATTCTTCCTGAGGTACACGGTTGATCTTTACTTCTGTATCCTTGTAATGTCTTCACTAATTATAAGCTTTCTAGCATGTATTTGAATGCACAGGAAAACACCAATCGCTGATAAAATAAGTGTTGAAATGATAGTGTGTGAAAACTACCTTTGCTGTCAGTGGAACTTACTATTTACTGAATGATTTGTGATTAATTTGGTAAGGAGGGAATGTCAGATTTCTTATTGGCTTAATGTTCAGTTGCCCTGATTTGATGTAGCTGAGATCTTAATCTTTAATATTTTTCAGCAGTCTTTCACTGTACTGTAAGTTCAGTTTCCCTTGATCTTGCTGATCCAGAGTCAGGCGTATTAACTGTTTCTATCTTAACCTGTTGTGTTTCAGTAAAGTTTTCTTTGGTATGATGCAGGACATGAGTAGTATGAGATGGTGTTGATGACTGTAATGTTCCCTTGTAGGAAAGGGTGGCTGGATTTTTATGAAGCTTTCTTTTAGGCACTCAGATCAGGTATGCATGTTTGAATCTGATGGGGAATGTAATAATTTTCTGTGCGTAATTAATTCTACTGTTATTATAGAATTTCTAGATTTTGTTAATATGTAAACATACATTTGGAAAGCTGCTATCACTGAGTAGTCTTCCTGTACTTTCAGCAATGAAGATGAGTCTAATTATAAGTCATAGTATTAATTGAGACATTAATGTTGTATGCAGAAACCCACAGTTGCTTCTGCTCTTGTTTTATCATTTGTATTGCACTGGGTAGGGATTGATAGATAATTTTACAGGGATGTCTTGTAAGATACTCATCTCTCCCCTTCATTTGATGAAAGAATACTGGCTAAATTAACTTATTGGCATAACTTTTTTGTGTGTTTCAAGTGCAGAATTATATTGTCATACGTCCAGAACAGGTATGGCCTTGTGACAGTAGTCTTTAATTGAATGAAAAATACGGTATCTGGTTGGACTACTGGGACTGAAAGGAGCTGATTTCTCTGGAACAGAGGACCAAAGGATGAATACTGTACACTCACTGGATTACATCAAGTAATGAGCTGGCCACGTGAATTAGGTTTGGGGAAGGATGATGAAAGTCAATATATGATGCTGAGTTGCTTTTATCCAGCTAAGATAAAACACCTCAAAGGTGTTTAATTGGTTTATAACAGGCTGGAGGCTGAAACTGAAGATAAAAGTTCTGCTGTGTGGTTAACAGATGAGATGAAATTATGGATATTATCGAAAGTTCATGTATGGACAAACTTAAGCTTTGTTAGATTAATCTAGCCTGGGCATACTGAATTACTGCTGTTGATGGTAGTCAATGCCAGTTGGTCTTTATTTAAAGGATACTCTTCTTTATTTTAAAGCTTTGCAGTTCTTTCATTCTTGAAGTCACACTTCCAGTGGGAAACTCTGCATACGAAATTAAGAATGGATGTTCATGGCAGTACTGTAAGTGTGGATCCCTGGGACATGGTTTTGGAGTTGGACGGTCTAGGGTCTGTTATTAAAAGAACAAAAAGAAAATGCGCTGTAGAGCTGGAAGTCCAACTTTCAGGCATTCTGGTCCCTAAGCTGGTACTGTCTTTGCCTTGGTTGCTGTGTCTGTTCTTACAGTGCCATCACCACTGTTGTACAGAGTGACTTGCACAAATTCATGTAGTCACAGCATGATAAATCAAGAATAACATGGTATGCTGTGCCCCCACTTCAGGCAATCTAACAGGAAGGCCAGCCCTAATTTAATCATGGTAGCAATTTCTATTAATAGATTCTCAAATATCTTTGTAAAATTCATAATAACAAAATGTTTATCTGATGAATTCTAGGGGTTTTTTTCAGAAAGGATTTGCCTGGTCAGGATAGCTCTTCTGCATGCATCTATACAGAGGATCTTGAAAAATGCTTAGAGAAATGTAATGCATGATAAGGTTTTAAGAATGCTTAAACTCAGCTGTGTGTGAACTTTGTAATTTTGTCACTAGAGGTGACTGCCTACACAGGAAGAGTTCCAAAAGCTTATGTTCCAATTTAAAACTTCAGCTTTTTTGCCATGTTGCTTTAATCCAGTGGTTGGTATTCGTCTTCTTTCCTGTGTATATTATTGACGTAGAAAAATTTGGTTTTAGTTGCCTAAACAAGATGCAGTAGCTGTGATGCAGTGGTCTTCCTTGGCTTTGGTTATATTGCAATGATGTATATACATATCAAAACCTTTACGGAAACTTGCTATTGGTTTTTAGATTGGGTTTTTTGGAGTACTTTGTTTTTATTGTATTGTAAAGAGACAATTAGACAGCTCTGTGGTAATGCCTGAACTAGGACTGAGCAATAAATTCAGTTTGCATAGTGGAGATGCTTTCAAGCAAGCTAGTTTGTTGGGGCTTTTTTCTTCCAGAAACAGCAATTGGAAAGCACAGTTGCTTAATGAAGGCAGTAATGACATTTTATTTTGATAGACAAATTGCAAGCCAGCCATTTATCTTTAGAATAAACTTCTAAAAGGTGAAGGGGTTGAGTATCTATTGTGCATATCTGGAGCTCAGGACAAGCAAGAAGATAGAAAATGGAAGTCTGTCTGAGGGACAGCTTAGTGAATTGTCTTAGCCTTTTCCCCCCTAAGTAGTAATAAACTGTTGTTGTAAAGAACTTCACAAATATTCATTTTATAAATAAGGGCAGATGTAAACGTGTTAGTTTCAGTTTACAAAAAGAACAAGAACACTCTATATGAAGGAGCTAAACTGGCAGTTTTCAATTTTATATTTGTCATTTCCTTATATACAGTCTGAAGAGAGACTGACATGTTTGTATCCAGTAATCAGCCACTAAAAATAAAAAAACTTACTCCACTTTTTAAAGATACAGTTAGTTGAACAGCCGCCTTTCCTCACTCTAGTAGTATTTCTGTTTTATTTATAGAATGATACTGCCCACCATTAATGATTGGGCACTTGTGAGAGGAAGTAGAGAGATTGACATTTTTAAAAATATATTGTCAAGTTAACAGAAAATGCTTCATGTGTTCATCAATTAAAACACATGCAGAACCTTCCTATGACTTTTTTTTGCAGAAACGTCAAACCCTACAAATCTCTAAGTTTTATAATAAAGATGTGTATTTTTTTCATTGAAGGACATGTCAGTGCTAGAGAAACAGTAGCATGAAGAATCATGTCTTGCAAAACAGACTTTCAGAAATTCACCTTGACATTAACAGTATATTGATGTGTTTCTTTTATATTTTATACAGAGTGAAATCAAACAGTATTTTGGACTTGGTTGATGCAGTAGTGTATAGAAGTGGTATAGAAGTAGACCCCCTTGGGAGGACTTAATGTGGATAAAGTTTGGATTTATTTTTTTTCCTAGCTGCTGCTTCAAAATTTGATCTTGCCAACGTACCTGCTTATGATAAAAAATGCTGTAATTGCAGTTGTTGTCTACTGTTAGGTTAGGTTTGCTTGAGTTCGTTTCTAGTTAAGTTGAATGGGAACTGATAGGTTTTAGTTGGTGAAAGTTTCTATTAAAAAAGCTAAGCTGTAAGTCCATACCCTGGGCAGAAACACTAGCAGTAAATTTATAGTAATTGCTAATTGCTTGGGAAAATATTGTTTCCAACTGTCTGAGGTTGGAAAACAATCTGTTTTAGTATGACGTGATGGGCATTTAATTGAATAATTAGTTTTCTGTAATTTGATAAAGTGCCTCCTCAGCCTTAGTTGCTACTAAAAAGATGACCTGAGTAAACTAAGACATATAATACAGGCCCTAACTAGGTCGGGGTTTATTTAGGACATGTGGCAATTAGTACTGTTAGGCTTTGGTGTGTGTCTCAATCAAGTAGCTAAATCTAGACTGGTGGGAGATTTTGGCTAAATGGGAAATGGATTTTCTAAATAGAGGCAAATGTGGTCAGGAATAATTATTCATGTGTGAAAGGCCTGAGGTGATTTTGTTTTGGAGAGGAAAATGCCAAAGAGCAACAGGGTAGTGAGGAAGGGAAAGGAAGTAAATGCCTAGGAGAAAATGACACTGGGCTGCTGCTGGTGCAGCATGTGGAAATTGCTTGAAATATGGGATTCTCCTGGACAATTAGTTTTGGCATTCACATGCTCTGTACAAATTTATGTATGCCTCTGAGTTACCTGAACCAGCCATAAATGGGTTGATGTGAAGTGAAAATGTGTGTATATATCAAAGTTCTATAGAGTGCTAATGTCCTTGTCAAGCAAAAAACAATTATTTGGCATGGTGGAGGAATGGATGATTTCTTCTGTAGTGTGTATTGGAGAACTTTGGTCAGAAATGGAAAAATACACATCCATATCAGCTCAGTGAGGCTATTCTTTGTACTATGATGCAGGTTGTATGATGATTAAGATGTAAAAAAAATCTATAATGTACATTAACCAAACATTTTAGCACTACTTAATATTGCTGAAGAATTAGTCTTTAGTACTTGAATATACCACACACTTGAAATTAGGGCTGTAATCCAGCTGTACTTCTGTCGTCTTATTATCAGTGAGAATATTATTCCCCCACATGACTCTTTCATTAAGATAATTAAATTCTAACACAGTTCAGTATTTGACATACACTTCAGGGTCATAATTCATGCCTGTAGTTTATATTGGAGCAGATTCATGCTGTGGAGTATTTCTCACAGATGTATACCAAGTCTTAAATAAAGTCTTAAAAGAGTCTTAAAGACTTAAAAAAGTCTTTCAGTGTTTGCGTTAGGTATTAAAGCTATGATTTTATAACTCAGCAAATTTTTCTATGCTACTTGCAATCCTTATTCTTGCTCAAGCTGAATTTCTATGCATTTTCGTAAGATTGATTTATAGTTGATTTCTTGTTCATGAGTACAGTTGGTTCATGTGTGACCCCCCCCAGGGCTGTAGTGTTGCTCAATAGTCCTGGGCAACTTGCTGTTGATTATCTGTTGTGTCTTGTGATAGGCATTAATGACGTTTTCAACAGCTCTGTTGAGGATTTGTGCAATATTAGACCTTACTTTTGGATATGCATTCATAGAATACTAAGTTAAAAAGTCAGAATACTTTTTGTCTACTAATATGCAGCTGCAGGTGGCCATCTCTTTTTTAGGTGCTTCCTGGAGTCGCTAGCTTAACCATCCTTTCTGTTCGTACACTCAAAATAGTTTGTCATAGATGACTGCTTGAGTGTTGTTTTCTTCTCCCAGTTCATCTTCTTGCCTCCTCCTTTAGGCATATACTTTAGTTTCTATTTTCCCTTGTTTTTGTTGAATTTTAGTCAGGGTGAATTTGATCAAATAGCATGACCAACTTTGCCACTTTTTAAATCTGTTTGATGTGTCTTTCATCTCGACTGAAGTCCATCATTCCTTAGTTAAGAGGACTAGTTGGAAGAGAATCTACTACCCCAGGTCTCCAAGTACTTAACTGAGGTTGTATTGTAACTGGTGTCTTAAAGCTTTTTAAGTTGCTGTCTTTTAAGGACAAGTGTTGGTCTTTCTTAAGTTCTCTTTTTCAGCTCTTCCAAAACTAATTATGTGTGCATGTATAGCTAAATATGTACACACAGGCAAGTGTATATATATAAATAAAAAAAGAATTAGAGGTAGCTGTGATGGCAGAGTTCAGACTGACAATTCAGGTCAATTTTAAACTTTAGAATGAAAGCTTTTAGACTGACATTCATTAGCAGCATGCCTTGTCCTTTTAATTAGTTCTTACACATTGTTAATTATTGCTATACATTAGTTCTTACACTGTAACCATTATTATTATGTATTCAAAGCAGTCACTTATATCTGACTTACATCCCAAATTATCTGTAACTACGCAGTACCATGGAGCCAGTACCATATTTCCAGCCTGCTGTCTTTGTTCTTGATGGTCCTGGTTGCTGGGGCATAGGCAACCTAATTGAAGAGCTCTTCAGTGAAGGATGGGGGGAGGTGGATGACAGGACAGGTATAGAATTGAAGTCTGCATCTTTTGCCAAAACACACATACAGGCCCAAATTAGGATCTTTTGTAAGCATCTTTTAATATACGATTGAGCCACCTGACACTGGACTGCTGTGGTGTGATGCTGGAGAGGTGTTCCTTTCCCAGGCTGCAGCCTTGTTGCTTCCGTGCCCTATTGCTCAGTTGTTTGGGTTTTTTATTTTAGGTAGCTGATGCTACCAAGAGCAAAAACAGCCTTCCCAGCTGTGGAGGTTGCATGTTTTCACTGACCAGTATTTGACCATTAAGGAATTGTTTATGGTTCTGGGGCCTCTGCTTTTCATCTGTGTCCATAGTTTCAAGGTCTTTGATATCTCATGCTTAAATTTTATATCGTAACAAGAGACACCTGGTTCCAAGGTCTAGTTCATAGACCCAGTTTTCATAACAAGTTAGTAATGAGATCATATCAGGACTGGGAATTGCATAGTTAGCATAAGTCCTGTTGCTAATAATGTTAGTGCTGCATTTATAGAAATGCTTATACAGTTGTGTTGTGTTAAGTTGCTTATGCTTGGATTCAAACCAAGATAATCTTAAGTCTTAGTGTGGTGCTTTTGCAGGTACAGCAGGCCTCTGTTCTAGCTGGAATATCACTGATTTCCTAGAATCAGAATTTCCGTTCCCATCACCATGAATCTAAGTCCAGAGTGCTCTACTCTATCCATCAGCTCAATGTAGTGCTGTGAAGCATGGCTTTTCTCTTAGGGTAGGGTACCTTCTCTGGATACTCAGTCATGATTTTCTTGTGAAATCCATGTTCTGTTGCCGCTGGTGTATGTGAGAGTATTGGATCTCTCGTGCCACACTGCAGTACATCGTGTGAGATACAACTGAACTAATAATATACAAATAGTTACTTTAGGAGTGCAGCAGTGCGAGTGTGATTCCTGCTCCTATATTTGACTGTCCAATAAAAATAAACTTTAAAAAAAGTGGCTCAGAGAGTGTTTCTGCATTCTCTAAAGTTGATACAAAATTGCTTGGCTTCCTTCCTGATTAATAACTCTAGCTTCTTGCTGTATATGATGGGATTCTTAAGAAATTTAGTGTGGTGATTTCTAATCAATTCTAGCTTGATGTTTTTCTATAGTATAATTCTCTTGGTTTTTTTTCCTGTGGCTGATGCATGTTATTGGTGGATAATGCAAATATTTTGCTCCAACTGGAAACCTGAGAAGTATCATGTGGATTTTTCTGCAAGGGATTCACTTTGACTTGGTTCTCACCAAAACAATAACATGTATGCTTCCATTTCCATAACTGATAATTAGCTCTAAAGGTAAGTTTTATGAGTTAGACCAAGTTTCAAGTTCTTCAGACTATGTTTAAACAGGACAGACCCATTAGTTATATCCTGATTTCTCTCTGTGTGTATCTAAATCTGTTAATACCAACTCACTAATCCATGGAGCTTTTACATGTGTCCCTACCCACTAGTAGATCACTTAAGGTGATGGCTGCAAGCACGTGCTGGTTTACAACTATTTCAGTCTTGCCCTCTTTCTTCTGGTAACACAGTGCCATTGCATGTCTTTGACTGAAGTTTAGCTGGCATTTCAAGTGCACATTTGTTATACTCTAGGTCTTGCTATTATAAGTAACAGTTTTTTTAATAGGCATTTTTTAATAGGAGAATAGCAGTGTCAAGGGTATGCTTGCATATAAACCAATACAGCATGACTTGATACTATGTACTAATTCCACTTCATTAATACGGAAATAATTTGATAAAATACTAATATAAAAAATCATGTACTGTAAGATACTGTCCTGTAAGATAGATGATTCCTCACAAAAAATATGAAAATTGTTTTTGTATGGTCACTTTTGCATCTGAATCTATTCAGCAGGTGTGCAGAAAACCAGATTGACCAGGTTTACACCTGAGGTCTGTACGTTTCAAATTTTATATGTGGTTTCAGTGCTAAAGTAACATACAATGTATGCTTGATCCAGACTTAAAGGGCAGTTCTCCCATGAGAGAGCTTCTTTGCAATGGATTAATCCAAGGTAATTTTAAATTTGCATACCATGCTATCAAACTAATTTTGAATTCTGCTTACCATGCTTCTGCTTTCACTGGCCTCTACTTTAGCTAGGTTTTGAAAAGAAAAGATCATTATTTAAAAGAAAAATAAGTGTTGAAAGGCATTTTGAAAAGAAAATATCCTGGCTAAAGACCTGAAGTGGAATATTTGGGTAGTAGCAAAGAAAGTAAAAACATTTAATAGGCTTTAATATTTTTAAGCCTGTGCTCTTGATAAGTTTTTTTCTACATGTATAAGTATGCCTTATGAGAAAGTTTTCTTTTTAATGTGGTAATGAACGAGCAATTAGATATCCCATATTTTGCCTCTAAAGGTTTATCACTTTCAATAGGCACAGAACTGTCTTGTTTACTTGCTTGTTTGTAATAAGGTTTTCCTATACTGTTGTAAAAAAAAATACAGTACAAATAAATGTAAAAAGAATACAGACAATCAATGTAACTGAAAAGTGGGTTCTTATTGCTTAAGAATAACAAGGAAAGGCAAGACATCATAGTCCAGTGTTTCTATTAGGTTTTGACTGATTTTAGAACTCAGAAAGGGAAACCAGAATTTTGCGTTGTGACTCTTGGTAGACCTCAGTTTGCCAGGTTTGTGGATCTACTTGGCTTTTCTTGGGGTAGTATTGGGGGCAAATATTACAAATACAGGAAATTAGAACTTGCAATGTCTTTTGGGACTTCAGTACATTTTTAATAAAATGTATTATAAGCAATAAAGTATAATGCTTTCTTTAAGTTGTTCCATCCTGAGACTTAGATCTGGGATAGACACTGATATTAAAAAATCCTTGCAATATTAATTACTTTAGTAACTTCAATGCTTATAGTTTTAAAGTCAAGTGTCTTCAAAAATAAGTCACAGTGACAGAAGGATCTTGGTGAGCTTTTATGATTACACTAACTGTACCTGGTGGGGCTAGGGTCTGCCACACAACCTCTGTGAGAAGACTCCAGGTTGTCCTGCACAGAACATGGTCAACTTCAGCAGACCCAGTGCAGGGCACAGCTGAGCACAGCCACTGTGATGACACCTCAAGGTAAATAGAGTTAAATGACAAAAGTGCTGCTCAGCAGTGTGAGAAAGAGAAGAGTGACAAAAAGGTGTGAGAAAACAGCTGTGTGGGCAGGAAGAGATGCTCCAGCTGCAGAGCAGAGATTCCCTGCAGCCTATAGAGGAAAGCATTGTGGAGACATTTTTGTGTAACCTTTGTAGAGAGCCACACCAGACCAGACAACCACATTGCAACCTGTTCAGAACCCAACCATGGCAGCTGGAAATGTCCTGACAGAGGCTGCAGCCTCCAAAGAGCCCATGCTGTAACAGGTTTACCCTGAAGAATTGCAGTGGTGGATACGGTCCTTGCTGGAGCATATGAAAGCATGAGGAAGGAGTGGCAGGAATAATGTGTTACCAACTGACCATAGCCCTCATTCCCAATCCCTCTGTGCCTGTGTTTTTAGTTCTGTCTTGTTTCTCACCATCCAACTCTACTTGGCAATAAATTAAGTCAGTTTTCTCCAAGTCAAATCTGTTTGACCATGCTGGCAGTAGGTAAGTGATCTCCCTGTCTTTGTCTTGACCCATGAGCTTTTCAGTGACTCCGGAGAGAAATACTCTAACTTGAAAAATACTAGTATTTAGTATTTAATAAGGCACAAAAGACAGTGTTTTGACTGGTCTTGCCTGGTAAAATCCTAATCATGCATTATATTATTTGGTAAAATACATACTATGATTCAGCTGATAGGATTCTTCCATTGATGATTTTAAGTATTATTCACCATCTAGAATGCAACTTCAAAATCAGGTCAGTAGTACTTCATTTTGCTTTTTCATAAGTTAGCATGTTTTCAGACATTTTACATTTTGGAAGCAGGGGACAATTTCTTCACAGTTTGGATCTCTCATGAATTAAATGCTTTTGAAAAATTATTTTAAGACATGCACTTTATGAAACTTGGCTGAGAATTTTGATTTGCTTTTTTCTATTTAACTAATCACAGCTTTTGCCAGTTCCAAACTGGTTTTATATGGGAGCTGAAATACAGTTTTCATGTGTGCTTTTAGAACTAATTCCTTCAGTCACACAGCACAAATCTTAAAGTAAACTTTTTATTTTGGGGTTTTTGTTAGCACCTCGACGTAGGTACATGTAGAATGTGTTCATATAGCTTTTTTTTTTTTCTGGTATCAAATAAGTTCCTTTTTTTTCCTTTATTCCTACAGTCAAAGTACACACTTTGGTATTGGCCTCAATTCTCAGTAACTGCAATGTTTTTCTTGCTTTGATACATGTTGCTTACTGAAATTATGGAGTGATGTTTTTTGTTTGTTTCCTTTATTTAATGTTGTTACCTGCTACATTGCATTGCTTTCCCTTTTTCTAATCCATCAGGTAAACTAATTTTTAAGGTGCTCAGTATTTTATTTCCATAGCTCATCATATATTGTGCCTTCTCTTTCTTTAACATAGGATACTGGTTTTGTCCATTGCATCGTAAATTATCACCTGCGCTTCTCTACCTTTGTCCAGTTTGCTGCCTTCTGTTGTGAGATTTCCTTGCTTATGGTTGAATACAGTGCTCTTTTTCTGTCTGTTTCGAAAGTAATACCAGTAATACGGTAATACAGATGCAAATTTTGTTTTTCTGATCATTTCTTGTGCCCTTTCTTGTCCTATCCATATTATCCTGGAGTGATCTTTTGAATTTCCTGTTGAAAACTTGAGAGGATAGAGGTAGTTTTGGCATTTGAATGAATACATCCAGGTCTGGAACCTATTGAATGGTCTGTGAAAACAAATAAGCAAATCTGTAGGTTTGTGGTGACTACTCTGAACTTTTTTTTTTTTTTTTTGTGGAGCAAGTGGTAGATTGTTCAGGTACTTTGTAACTGGAGGATTTCAGGAAGTTGAAGAACAGTGCAAAAAGGAGGCTTTTTCCTGAATTCCATGCAAATGGTGAAAAAAACTAACCAGCAGATAAATTTTACCTTGCATGGTAGGACAGTGACACTGTTCACATGGGAAAATGTGTGTGTTCAGCTCTCTTGAGCTGGAAACATTGGTTATGAATAGTTATAGTCTGGCTTGTATCTCATTTTCCAGGGTATAACTTTTCATGTCTACTTTCATGAGAGGTGTTTAAGATGAAACTGGTGAAGTTTGCTATCTTTAAAAGATTTACGGAAGATTAACGTGACGATTAACATGAAGATGTTTGCGAATCAGAGTTGCAAAGGTGTGTTTCGGTATTTCCTCAGCAGATGAAGCAAAGGGCAGAATGCACCAAGTTGTATTCTAAGTGGAAAAGAAGTGATTGCGGGGTGGTTTGTCCCTATACACATGCTATATGCAAAAAAAAAATAATCTGCAGGCATGAGTTACAGCATTTGCATCAATGAAATATATGCAAAACACTTTACTTAAGTCAGTTTTGCTTGCTAAGGCTTTTTTTGTTTCTTAAAAGCTGCGTTTTTAGCATTTTTAGTAGCTTTAGGTACTCTGATACAAGGCATATATGTGTAGGCCATTTTTTGAAGAAAAAGCCTGTACCAAAACTTGAGTTTGTTTTCTCAATTTTCAGTTAAGTAACTTCTGATTGACACCATACTCAAACCTGTTTGGAAAAAAGAATGTGAAGTTCTCTTAACTTGCTTTGAGTTGCGCTAAGAGAAGCAAAGGGGGAACATCAGGTTTCATGTTTTAGCTTAGGCTAGATGACAGCCTCTGTTGAATTTATGCTAGTGACATTCATGTCTGAGAACTAAAGAATTGTAGTTTTTGTTTTCTGTAGTCCTCTATTGTTTGTCTTGTGTCAGAGTTCCCAACTCAGGATTTTCTTAATAAGAATAACGTTTAAAATTTTAAAATAATTTTAGCTTAGATAAATTCTAGTTCTGCAATGAGAATAGTGGCAGAAGCACACTTTAATAATTATAATATGCAGGCTTGAGTTGTATCTGCTATGAATCACCCTGGCTTTCCTCTGTAAGGAAAGGACAAAATGCCATTAACACCATTTGGAGTAGTGAAAGAGCAAGCAAAAGTTACTTCATTCAAGGTTTGGTTTTTTTTTTTTTTTTTTTCTCCCATGGAGTGCTCTTGAAGGTTATAAAGTCTATAAAAACACATAATCTTTCCTGTGTGATTTGCCTTAAGCACCTGAACTAGTATTTTTCAAGCCGATACTGCTCTGAAGCTTGTTTCATGAATACCTCAGGCTTGAGAGCTATATAGCAGGAAGGATTTTGTGTCAATGCAGTCAGCTATGACTCATGAGACCTGAGCTGGCTACTGACTTCCTCAGTAACTATAGCCAAGTAAGTGTTTTTTCATGCAAACTGTTCTTGCTTAGAAATGTTTAGAATTTAAGAGCTAGTATCCGTTGGTTTTGAAAAGATGTAGGATGCTTGAATACTTGGAATTGCCATTGTTTCTGCAGGATTCTCTGCAGGTGCCTTGGAAAAAAGCTTAGGAGTCATACAGAAAGTGTGCTTGGGGATGCTGGAGGCCTATTTCTTGCAGCACATTCTTGAATGGAATTATGATTTAACTGGGGGGGCTTTTTGTTGGTTTTGGTTTTTTTTAATGTGGGCTCTCGAAGGAACCCTTGGCATACACAGAGGTTGCTTCTGCCCCAGCCTCTTAAGTCTGTCCAACTCAACTTTGAAAATGCTGTAAATGTTTTCAGGTGCCCCCATTCAAAGGGTCTTGATCTGGGTTTTATTCCCCAGTGCCCTCTCAATTTATGTATGTTGCTTGAGACTGCTGCGGGGTGGGAAAAAGCAGCTGAAGTTCTCCAAGGTGCTTTAAATCCTGAGGGTAGATAGTGAACTCCTACTTGCTTCCTGCATAACTAAAACATTCCTCTTTCTTGCCTTATCTTGGTTGTGAAAGGTCATTAGGACATATCCTGGCCTCAGCACATGTCCTTAGCTTGTTACAGATGAAAATCCCTGTTTATCCTCCAAGGTGCTGTCATGTGACTGGCTAAGAACTGTACCATTTTATAACAGCTTCTGAGAGAAGGGGGAAAGGGAACACTAGGCTAGAAAGAGTGAACTTCAGAAAAAAATGAGATCTAAATGAAATGAGTTGAGGTCTACAGGAAGAAAGTGAAGAGAAATGGAAAAGCCTCAGGAAGCATAAAGGAGAGAGTCAAACAAGTCTGATGAGAATGTCAGAAAAATAAAGGACAGACCTGAGAAGTTGTGAATAACACTTTGTGGTCTTTGCTAGATGCAACTACAGAAAACAATAAAAGCACTTATAGCCAGAGGCAAACGAAGGAAGTTTGTCTATAGCTTGGGGGAGGAGAATGTAACAGATGATGCCAAAAAGCTACATACAGAAGTCTGCCAAGTTATCGGTGAAAATGAAATTTGAACTCCATACTGGTTGAGAAGGGGGTTAATCGAAAACAGCCTGATTTGTTCTGTGTTAAGAAAAGAATGCATCACATGATTCAGGTGATTTATTTGTCTTTTGTGTTCAGTTAATTCAGGGTTCTTCCAATGAAGCATGATTTAAAAAAAAAAAAAATCAGAGGAAAAGGATGATAAACAATTATTTCAGTTGCCAAAAATATGGAATATAGGCAATTTGTACATACTATAGGATGTTAAATAGGTAAACAGCAAATAATGTATCACCTGCCTAACTTCCTCTTGAAGCATATTTGACCTTGTTAGTCGTTTTTTCTTTAAGCAACTTGGTCTAACAGGATCACCTGATCAGCTGGTTTTTTGTAACATGGAACTGCACAGGGAGCTGAGTATAACCCTAGATCTGATTTATAGAATATTCTGAGTTGGAAGGGATGCATCAGGATCATTGAGTCAAACTCCTGGCCCTGTGCAGGACAGCCTCAAGAATCACACCATGTGCCCGAGAGCATTGTCCAAATGCTTCTTGAACTCTGTCAGGCTTGGTGCTGTGACCACTTCCCTGGGGCACCTCTTCCAGTGCCCAACAACCCTCTGGGTGAAAAACTTTTTCCTGATATCCAGCCTAAACCTC
>VWZW01002792.1:206-19053 GCA_013397115.1 Edolisoma coerulescens | reverse complement strand
TATATGTGTGTATGTACATATATATATATATATATATATGTAGAGAGAGAGACAGAGGTGTGTATGCAGTAAATGGCCAAGAAAAGTGTTTAGAAGTTTATGCTAGACCTCAGAGAAAACATTTTCTTCATGTGTCATAGCAACAAGGCATGGATTTTCAAATATATTAAAAGCTGCTTTGGAAAGAAGGGGAGTACAAAAACCTGCCTTTGAAAAGAACAGTGATAGTCTTAAGTTGCATTAGAAAAAGTTTAGGTTAGAGATGAGATTCAGGGGAAAGCAAGGATGGTTGTGAACTGAGGTAAGTGCACTGTATGGAAGCGTGGGATCAGTAGTGCTGCAGGCTTTTAAGATGCATCTTGGAAAGTCTTTCTAATCACATATAATGGCTTATAACTCTTCCCAAAAGACTTCAAGAATTAGAGATCAAGCTGAGGGATGCTATCACGTCAGGAAATACCTTGATAGCTAATCTTCCTACACTTTCTGTTTGGCTGATTTTTTGGAATATCTTTGATTGTTGTAGATGCATGTCCCCCATCACATGACTAAATGAGGGCCTGTCAGAGGAGCGACTGGGAACACATTGCCTTGGCAAGTTTGCTCTTCTAAAGCAGATGAACTTCTTTTACATATATAATAATAATAATATAGAAAATGCGGCTTGAAGAAGAGGGACCTGGACTAGAAGGGTTGGTGTCCTGTATTGGGGTCTATGTGGCAAGTTTTGGTAGCAGGGGGCTACAGACAGGACTTCTGTGTGCAGATGCAGAAGTTGCCTCCATATCTCACAGTCTCAGTTCTGTCTGGCTCCAAGATGGACCTGCTGATGGTCAAAGCTGAGCTAATGAGCAATGATGGTATATTGCTTCTGTGATAACGTACTTAAGAAAGTGTAAAAACTGCTGTGCAACAGGGATTGGGAGAGAGGGCTGAGAATATGTGAGAGCAATAGCTCTGCAGACACAGAGGTCGGTGAGGAAGGAGGGGGAAGACATGGTTGAGTGCTGGAGCATAGATTCCCCTGCAGCCTATGGGGGAGACCGTGATAAAGCAGCTTGTCTCCCTGCAACCCGTGCTGGAGCAGGCTCCTAGCAGGACCTGTGGCCCCAAGGAGAGAGGAGCCCATGTTGTAGCAGGTTTGCTGGCAGGATTTGTGACCCCATGGGAGACCCATGCTGGAGCAGGCTGTGTCTGAAAGACTGCACCCTGTGGAAAGGACTCATACTAGAGCAGTTCATGAAGAGCTGCCACCCTTACGAAGGACCCATGTTGGAGAAGACCGCAGAGGTCTCTGTCTCATGAGAAAGTTCTTATGCTGGAACAGGGAAAGAGCATGAGGAAGGAGTGACAGAAAGTGTTTGGGCTGACTGCACCTCCCCTTCTCTGTTGCCCTGCAGTGCTTGGGGGGATGAAGTAGAGGAAAATAGGTAGTGAAGTTGAGGCTGGTGAGGAGTGGGGTGCCTTTAATTTTTTATTATCCTACTCTGATTTGATTGGTAATAAATTAAACTATTTTCCCTGAGTCAAGTCTGTTTTGCCTGTGGCATTAATTGGTGAGTGATCTCCCTGTCCTTATCTCAGTTCATGAGTCTTTCATCATATTCTCTCTCCCCTCTCCAGCTGAGGAGAGTAGTGATTAAGGCTTTGGTGGGCACCTGGCAGCCAGCTGGGGTCAAACAACCTCATGTCCCTTTTTACACCCCTTTGCCTGGTTCAGTGAAGGCAAAGGAGTGTATGGAACCAGTTGTGAAAGTTGGTTGAATTTAATTAACTTGAGATAGGTAGGTATTAGGTAATTAGTAGCTATGGTTGTTTGACTTGATTGTCAATTCTTTCAGTTGCTGGAGATTTTTCCTATGGGAAGTTTAAATTTCTTTGAAATTGAACATTCATATGCTTGACCAAATACATGAAGCTTTAAGCTTACACTTCGATTTTTTTAATGTACTTTTGTTAAACTCTTTCTAGCTCATTTTTTTGTTTGGTAATTTGAATTTTGTTATACTTGTCTTCTTCCTTAGTATATTAAAAACAGAAAAAGAGATTTTTTTTTTTTTTTACAGGTGTAAGTAGCTTCTGGTTTCCCAATTCTTTGAAAAAATTCTCACTAACACTGAAATGGTGTGCATGACAACAAATGAGACTTACTTTAGGTTTTCTTTTGTGGAGTGTTTCATGACTGATTCACAGTGGTTTAGTCTGCAGCGAATGTGAATGTGAATGTGTTGGCAGACTGGTCCATGTGTTGTAAAGGATATTCCTAACATGCGTAGACTTGTCTAGTATCAACATTTGTGGTCCTTCAGACTGTGTCACTAGCCTTTATCCTGGAGCCTGTTAACCTCCTGCAATTATTTTCATGTGTATTTTTTCTTTGAATTCAAATTCAAAAAGGTATTCAGCTACACTGTATTATGTGTCTTTAAGAATGGCTTTCAAAGATGAAGGGTGTGGGGAATATAGGGCTTAGTTGGATGTTTGCTAAGGAGTAACTTTGAACTGACAGTGTCAGGGTACAGGGCAGATTAGATCATTGTTTTCTTTCCCTGTACTTTCCTTAACAGTTTGATTGTTACATTAGTAAAAGCTTATTAGTATTTAAGGCATGTGGAATGAAAGTTAGATGCAGTTGAGTGGAGATGTGTGAAAGGATTGCATGTAGCTTCCAATTATCTGTGAAATATTCATGGTGAAAATAGTTGAGGCAGAGCATGTCACAGCTTCCTTGAGTTCCTGCTCTGGCTTGTCATTTAGATATACTCTGCTTTTATGGTTCTATCCTGGTATTTTTTTGCTATGGTGTATATATTTCATCTAAAATTAATACTGGTAGCAGTAATGTTATGGGGTTCTTGTCCTGTTTTGTAATTAAGATGTATATATAGGCATATTTTCCAGTATAGTAGATATTTTGCTAAAAGATTTGTTTCAAAGTATTTGAGAATGTGGAACTTACTTGTGTGTGGAATTTATTTATGAAAATTTTATTTAGTAAGAATGTATTACACAGGCTTTTCTATTTCAGAAGACCGGCACCTTTCATTATGAGAGTATATATTCATTATTTGAGACAGCTACACAGCACAGAATTTAGAATCTTGGGTGAATTCAAGACAATATAGACCAGATTTTCTAATTAGTGTTTGAGCGTCAAAATAATCTGTGTGGTAACATTGATCATGTTGCTAATTATAGCTACTCTTACACTCTCTTCTGTCACAGCCCCATGACTTTGATGAATGCAGATTTGATATCAGCGTGAATGATAGTGTTTGGTACCTCCGGGCTCAGGACCCAGACCACAGACAACAGTGGGTAGATGCAATAGAACAGCACAAGGTATGTAATTTTCTGTTTTCTAGTTACCTTTTTCATTCCCTCATTAGATCAAGCATAGTGCTTGCAGACAGTTTAAGCTTCCCTCTACAGTTACTAAAATACTCACGGTGTTTATGACAGGTAAAAGTTTAAGATTGAAGCTGTGTGTTAAATATCTTTCAAAGGAATTGGCTTGCTTTAAAACTTTACTGGGAGCTAACAACTGTGAGCCTTTCTTGAGCTCTCTAGCTTGTAACAAGAAAAGCTTTCACTATGTTTGAGTGATGTTTTCATGGTTTTGTCCATCTTCTCACTGATTATTGAATTGCTTCTTATCTATCCTAGATGTTAACTTGTTAGTCTTAGAGTCAGTTCTCTAGGTTATCATTCTGATTTTAGGCTCCTTTTTTTTTATCATTTGACCTCTTTTACTGTATCTGATTACTGGCTTTTGTCTCTTTGTCTTTTAAGGCACAACTCTTCAGCATTTTGGTTCAGCTTTCTTGATCTGTTCCTTATATCTTCCAATAAATTCAGTTAATTTAATTTTAAAAGTTCCTGACCTTCAAGCCCTTTAAGTCAGGTGGAAAGTACACAAAACATCCATTATGTTTTCAGGTACAAGATAGGCACTGTCTCAAGGTGTAGCATTAAACTATAATACCTAGCACAACGCAACCTCTCAATCTGGGTTTCACAGTTATTACAGGAATACAAATTATAATAGATATCCAAGTAGGTATGAATTTTTACCTTGAGCTTCTTGAAGTGTTGTCTGTATAGGTACTGTGTGTAATTAAGAGGTTTCACCTCTTATTGGTCATTCCATGCAGTATGCAGTACCTGTTCTTAAATTTAAAGTGCTGCCTTTGATAATGGTTCTCTAAAAAAAAAATCATCTCAATTGGACTATTCATCATCCCTTTATGTCTTGGCATTTTGCCTTCATTTTGATACAGAGGTAACATTAGAATATAAGAAACTGAGTTGCAAAGTCAGGATTCTTTCCTGTAGTCTAGTGAAAAAATACAAAGTTAACAGTGAAGTGTTCTTGTGACAACAATACTGCGATTTATTCCTAGTTCAATACCTGAGAGAAATTTCTCATGAGGATACACTGAACAAGTTACTAGACTGCATATCCATAGAACTGGCATTTCAAAAACTGGTTTGTAGGCTTGGGGGTCTTCAGGTATGGTTTAGTGTAGTCATGGAACTTGATAGCCCTAGGCTAAAATTCAGACTAGGTTTCGTGTATCATTTAGGTGGGGAAATGCAGAACTTAACCTGAAGCTGGATAAGCAGAAATGCAGTCTGTGTCATTGCATGCTACCCTGTAGGAATGAGTAATGAAAAAACCCAGATCCTGTCTTAAACTCTGCTCATCACAACCTCAAACCTTTTTCATGCTATTTTTCTACCCTCTTTTGTAAGGCTCACCTTAAGTGAGTTCTGAACTGCAAGTTTGTGGAATCACCAGCTCATAATATGGGATCGTTGAATGGTAGTAGTTTAGACTTTGCCATTTTAAGTGTTAATTTGGAATTGTTTCTCTGTACTTCTTAAAAAAAAAATCTTGTGTTTTTCAACACTTATTTTTTTACCTGCATTAGTGCTTAGCCCCTATAATGAGGTATCTGTTTATTTTCCTTTGCCGGTCTGGTATTATTGGTAAGCTTAAGTTGTCTTGTTCAACCTCCTTTTCAGATCATGAATGAGTATTGAGGAGTACAAATTCTAGCATTGCAAAAGTGACCTCCCTTTGTAAAGATGCCTGGTTAATTATACAGTTTTTCCACTTCAAGAAATTTTAACATTGATTTAAGTTTGGACAGTTTAAACTTCCATGCTTTGCAAGAATTTGGTAGTTATTGAAATAAATAAATTGTACCAGATCTGTGCCTTTATGCTTAAAGGAGTAGAACGAAGGGTTGGTTATTTCCACTACCCATTTTTTTTCCCATATTTAGAATTATTATAGGCATAGGGGTAATGAGAGCGTTTTTCATTATTTTAATAAAGTTATTTTTCAGCTTATTTTTTAAAGAGTGAGGATCTTCTGGAATGTTGTAAAAACAGAAGAAAAGTATGTCTACAAGTAGGAAGTGGTAGTAAGTCCTTCTGTATATGCTGAACTGACAAGAAACAGTTCAGTTCACATCTTGCTATCCTAAGGTAATAACACTGGACTTGACTGTTCTGAATTTTATGGCTTTTCCAGTATGCATAGTTTGCAGTCTCTTGGCTATTTGACATTTTTCAATTTCTTTCATACTCCTTTTTACTCTCTAGTTCTTACAGTATTTAATGCAAATAGCAGTTGTTTCCATTCTTAAATGGAGTAGAAAATATTGTGGCACATCACTTCTAAATAAACCATCAAAACATTTAATATGTTAAAGCAATACATTATTTAAAAGCATCCTTTTTGTATTATGCAGCTAAATATCATGAATATCATGATCAAGACAAAGCAAGGAAAACAGCAGAAGTTACTGCAGTCTTGTAATAATAGCTTAGACTCAAGTTGAAAGTGTATAATGAAATATCAGTTACTAACACTGTCTTTCCAGTGCAATATTCCATTGCCTTCATAATACAGTAGGAGTTTTGTGTGATAAATGTTGTAGGTGTAGAGGTGCATCTGTTCCTTCGAACTGATCTTAGAAAAATATACAGTAATCTAATCACCGGAAACCTTGGAAAAGTGTTGTATTTACTTTATTATAAATAGGTAGAATTGGTAGAATTTTACTATAAATTGGTAGAATTAAACACAACACAGAAGTGTCCAAATCCATTCTTCAGTCTAGTTATTATTAGTGGTTCTTCAAGAATGTGTCTCCAAATGTCTTGTTTCTGTACTTTCATTGAAGGGTTACTGCTCTGTCCTGTAGTTTTTAGATAAGTTTGTATGGAAAATGTTTAAGAAACAGTATATTTTTCCAATATAGCTTTGATAGGATCTGAAAAAAAATATTTTTATGGAATCTGGAAGTTAATTCCGTTTTTCGTTCAAATTTGTATGGACAACAGCACTTAGGTGAGCCTTAGTTTTAAGTAACTCTTCATCCATCCTTTAATTCATTTCAGCTCATGCAAGTTTTATATCCAAAACTTGATTGAGAGTAGGAGAGGATGGGCAAAATATCTCATTGCACTGAAAGGTTCAGATTTCTGTCTGCTTACTCTGCCATTTTCTGAAGGAGCTTTCTGGTCAGGCTACCAAACCTCAAGAAAAAGTTCCTTAGCAAGCTGTTCCTACTGGGTAAAAATTGGTTTTGTTTGAGAACCAGGTTCTTCAAATGACACGTAATAATTTGAATAAAATCAAGAGAGGAAATTATTTCCTGTGCTAAACAGTTATTTTTATTAACATTAGTCTACTGCTACATAAAGTACTTTTTTTGTTTGTTTTTGAAGTTCTTTGTTGCTTACTGAGTGGGTAGGTAGTTCTGGTAGGCTGCTTAAGCTATTTGCTAACAAAAGTGTGTTTGTGAGATTTAAAGTAGCATGTCACAAGGTTGTTGATCTTCAGAGTAAGAAAAATAGACCGAAACTTTGACTGTGTTTCATTGTGCTCCAAACAGAGGGAACACTGATTTAAAATTAATTTTATATTAAATATGAGTATAAGCAGACATAGAAAAACTTCATGCTTAGCAGAACCAGTAAGTAGCTGATGGCTGAGAAATGTAAAACAGCTAATGTTCAAACATAAAAATCAGTAGAATTTGCAGGGAGGTTTATAATTGTATTATTCTTTTCTTGTATTGAGGTTCCTGAATCTTTACCACATTAAGTGTTTCAAGTATAGCTCTAAAATGTTTATTCATGGCCCTGAGCTGGAGGAGGGATACATCTAAAACTGCTGTAAAGCCATTAGTGAGACAAATAAGGAAATAGTTAATGTGTAACCAAGAGTCCGTTCTTCTACTTAAATGTTTCATTAAATGTATTGATCAGGCGTTTCTCTGGTGTCTGAACGGTTTAGGTACTTGAGCACCATGGTGCTGGTGTATTTCGAAAGTTACTCTCTTCTTAATAATAATTTGAAAGACTGCCTTCTCGAGGTCTCTCCCATGGTTTCAAAATGTAGTTTGGAATTTCTAACCTGATATTAGATAAACTGGCTTAAATGTTGTTAGTGCAGTGCTGTGAGGAAATGAATTGCTGTTTGTTGTGAGAAACATCTGTATAAGTAAACTTATTTTGAGCAAATGAACTTGAACTCCTGAGATCCATATAATGATTTCTTGTGATGTTAATCTACCACCTGAGTTGAGAACTTGATGAGAATTTGTTTAGAAATGAATACTTCATGAGAAATTTTGCCTTGCTTTAGGTTTGTCCCTTTTTGTTCCGTCGTAGTTTTTATGTTTTGCACACAGACTCTTCGTGTCTTCATTATTACTTCGTGGCTCCTCAGCAAAATAGATTGATAGCTTTTTTGGTCTTGTATTTGCAAAATCTTTGATTTGTCAAACTGAGATACTGTTTTAAGTCTTGCTGAACTTCTTACAATATCTGATTTTGCTATTTCAAACTGGAAAAGGTAATTTTTCAGAGGGGTACCCAGATATCCAACAAGTTGGCATGTAGGGAGTAGGTAGGTTTTCTTTTCCATTTTGAAGTGGTGATATACAAGGTGTTTATACCTAGAGCAGGAGGCATGAATCTCAGAGTTTGACTGTGAAAGGCATCAGGTGGCCGTTCTCCAAACCTAATTGACATATGTCCCTTTTCTGGGGATGAAGGGACCTGTCCCCCTTAAATGGTGGCCTGTCTCCCTCAGTTAAAATTTTCCTTGAAGGAGTGACTACTGCTTTATTGTTTTTACTCTTGATTAGACACTGGGGAAGGCATTAGCTAGTTAGAATAGGGGAATACAAAAACATCAAGAAGAGTAAAACTTGTATGTCCTTTTTTAGCATCTTTTTCGCCAAATAGGGAGAGGAGACATGGCAACCTTGGGGTCAAAGATAAACTATCTTTTCAGTAATTCTAATTTTGTGCAAGTCTTTGTATACTACAACTTGTTTCTAAAAATACCAGTTGTCAAACCAAGTAAGATGTTTTGGATACCATTTTTTGCATAGTTTTAAGTGCAGATCTAGTTAAAATGGTGGGAAAAAACCCAAAACACTGGATTTGGCAGTCTGTTAAATTCAAACTTAAGAAAAAGTTAACTATTAAAACAGTTGATTCATTTCGTTTATTAAACACTGATACGTTTTCAAACAAGTAACCTATAATTGAGATATTTAGTTGTGAAGTGGTTATTTTCTGACTGTTGATCCTAGTTCATAAGTTAATTTAGAAAACTGTAGAGCAAACTTTAAACAGCATGATTTTGCTTGCAGTCAATAAGGGCGCTTCAGGATATTGTTGTGAGAAAATTGAAAACTGAAAACATCAGCAGCCTGAAATTTTCAGAAAATTCACTACATAAAATGGAGTTCCTTTTTCCCAAGTAACCTAAAAAAAGCTAGCAGTTACCTTATCTATAAAGTGTTAAAGAGTCATTAGTTTCACTGTTATGGTCATCCGCATGTTTTGTTTTCTCTTGTCAGTGTACTGTTCTAAAAGAGTTACTGAATGTGCTGTTACACATTGACAAATACTGCTGCTAACAGTAATTGTGGTGTTGAAGCAGAAAAGGCAGCCAGATGGAGAGGACAAGGGGTAGAGGTGGGCTTTTGCTAGTCTAACATGACTGCAAACCATTCAAAAGCAAAACTCCCAGTGGCTAAAACCAGAGCACCAATGTTGTGCACTTGAGAAGCATCTTAATAACACAGTAACCCACAGAGTACCCTACCCAGAGCTAATGGACCTGCTCTCTAACTGCTCTAGTTGTTCCTGTTCTGAAAGGCTGAGTTAATGTCAGATTGCTTAAATCTGTTGGTAATACAAATCGGCTTCTGGATAAACAGGGTGAAGGACTTCAGGTAAAATACTGAAGTATTTATAAATTAAAATTGCTTTCTGTCTTTGTGTTATTTCTCTTATGAACTTAAGTATGAGAGGTTCTGCATGAGTAACTTTTATTAAACTCAGAGGAAGCCTTAAATTTCACTTCAAACTTGATTATAAGCACCCAGAGTTTCTCAGTTCCCGCTTTTTGTTCTGTAATTGGAATGTGTCACCTTCAGACTGAGACCCAAGTGCATCTACCTGTTCCTTCAACCTATTAATGCCTTAAGAAATTTCACATTAACTATACTTAAAGTCAAGCTTTTGTTTGGCCACTGTATGTAATATTGATCTATGAGATTATTTTAATTTACTTGTTCTATAAAAACATTGAAAAATGCAGATAGAGGTAACTTTCTCATAGTAATATTTTACTAGCAGTGGGTGCCAGAGCAAAAAAATTTGACCCATTAATCAGGTCAGAAACCAATATCAGAGTTTCAATTTGTGAAATAATAGGTTCAGGTTATCAACAGGAAGGGAAGAATACAGAAGGGTAGTACATGTTTAACTTGTCCAGAGGCTTTCAGCAATTTTAAGTAGAGCTGTAACATTGAAGGCTGTGAAGGCAGGCTAGTTTTCTCCTTTTTTACACCTCTCTAATCTTGCCCTAGAATGGATTTAATATACTGGTAATGGCAATCAAGACAGGCAAATAAATCACTCCAAAGTTGGTCTGGACTGAAATTAGTATTGGTAAGATAATTTAGAATGTGTAGGAAAAAGTATATGCAGAGGAATGGTACAGAAACATTTTGACTCAGCATACTAATGTAACAAGCTTTTAAAGTAGATATTAAATGAGAAGCATAAATTTCTGCCATCAGTAAATAGTTTTGTACATTAAATTTAGTGTTCCTGTTTTCTTGCAGACCTTTGTGGAGTTGCTGGAACAAGTAGGTTGGATATTTGTGTAGACTGTATTTAAGTGCATAATGAAATGCTGCAGATAGTCTTCAGAAGTCTATTTTGATGTTATGACCATTATAAATCTTTTTTTTTAATCAGCTTACTATATTGTTGACAACTAGTCACTGTCAATTTCTATCAATGGTAAATATTCTAATGTTGATGAGTGACTGTTAATTATAAATACAGTCTTGTTAATTATTTTAAAATAAAAACTTTCCAGTAGTGTAATTTCAGATGCATCATATAGGAGGGAGCAACAGGAACAGTGTCTGTTGCCATTTCTCCATCTACTTCCTCTCCTGGCGTTCAGCTGTTTCAATAATGTGTGATTTTTTAAAGTATTTGCTTCCTCAGCAGTTGTTGCTGAGGTCTGAAAAGGAAAGAGAATGTGCCTCCCTAGTATTTTAATTTTTTGGCATTTCATACTAATACTAGTTCCTGTGGCCATAATTCCCCCTGTACCCATTCACAAATAAGACTGATGTAAGTGGAAGTAACAGTGCAGATGAAGGAAAGCATGTGATATAGGGGAGTAGATATATACTGTTCAACTTTGTTTTTATTTATCAAGTTTATAATGAGGATTGTAGGAGTGTGATGATGAGGCCTCCTTTTGCCTGTGTTGATATCCATGTCCTAAGTGTTGGAGCAAGTTTCTTAAGTAATCTTGATGCCAGATATTGTTTCCTATTAACCAATTTGGGTTTCCTTGTTCTTTTGTCTGATGCTCTGCAGCACACAACAAAGTCTAAATGTTTCTGTTTGATGCTGACATGGATTGTATAGCATACACTCTTACTGTTTCTGTGGTAATGCGTTTTGTTCTGGAAGCTAGTCACCCACTCTCACTGTGACGTTGTGAGGCTCTGGCTTGCAGCAATAGTGCAGCTTGCCTGAGAGGAGGCTGGAGGACAGCATTCAGATATCTATATTAAACTGTAAAAAGCTATTTTAAAAGCCTGTTTACCTGTTTAAAAGACTGAAATGGGTAGGCAAGTTGCTGATGAGTGGCAGAGACACACGCGTAAAGGTGTTGCAAAAACACCTTGTACTAGTTTGAAACTAAAAAGCCATGAACTGTTGCTCAAGCTTACGCAGGAACTTAGATGTGTTTTTGTTGCTGTTCTGTCACTGTTGTATGTTGACGTTAAATATGTAACTTAAGTTCTTGTGTATTCACATTTGACATCTCCCAGCAAAGCTGAATTTGAAGTGTTTGCAAAACTGCTCTTTGATAACTGAATAACAAAATATGTTCAAGCACAGTCTTCTGAACTTGGCAGTAATAAGCTTATTTATTTTGGATTTTGGCCAGAACCTTAGGTAGAATGGGAAATACATAAGAGAAGGATGTAGCTGTCTCAAGTCTGGGCACTCTGTCTAGCTTTTCAAATTCATTTGTCCTTCAATTGTGAATACTGTCTTTTTCTTTTTGCTCTTCAGTGACATCTGAGTGGTATAGGTATCAGCAAAGAAATAAACTGAAGTACCCTCCTGAAGGAAGAGTCATAAGGTTCATTGTAATTCTTCCCCTAATATGAACTAAAGTAATCCTTATTAGGTGCTGTGTTTCACTGTTAAGTTAGATTGGGAAGTGTTGTAGAGGTAAGGGCTTATGGAATCATTTTAGCCTGTTTCTGCTGTCAAAGGGATTTCTTGCCATCCTCATAAAATATGAGTTCTCCTTTATTAAGTAGTCTTACAGTAAATCTAGAGAGATTATTCTGTTCATTTTTGAAACACTGAAAATTTCTTGTCTTTTTCTGTCAGAACAGTTCCCCATTCCTCAGTTGTTGTTCACGTGCATGTCTTTTACAGCTTTCTGATACCATGTATGTCTTTCTTCCAAACACAGTCCTCATCTTTCTCTGAAGTATAGCACCAAAATAGAACTCAGTATTCCCACTAGGATCCTGCATGTGTTGTGTAGAATGTAGGATTATTTTGTGGATCTTGTATGCTACCATTTTTCAACACCATGAGTTTTTTAACTTCCTCAGCTTGAGAACCACTAAATCTGATTCATCTCTAGAACTATCTGCAGATCATTACCTGTCTTGTACGTGTACAATACAATATTTCCTATAACCAAGTAAACGTTGAACTCCATTTTTCTCCTGTGTACGTAAGTGTTAAGTTTATGCTGCTGTTCTGTCAACTTCAGCCTTTCCAGCTCAGCTGTTCTGGGTAATAATTATTGTACTGTGTGGGTTTGGTTCAGTTTCTTAAGTGATTGTGCTTCTTCTAGTACATTGTAAAGTATGGGCACTGTCTACATGAAGAAACTGCTGAATGATCTAACCTATCTCAGTTCATAGCTGAGCAGGCAAGCTCAAGGCTGTTACTCTGTTGGGAGCTGCTTATCTGAATCTGAAGCTGTACATATATGTGCACTTAAGATAATTTTATATCTTTGTATCCATGAAAGTTGTGATCACCTTTATGTTCCTAATTTAAAAGTGTTCTCTCCTATCTAGTCAGATCATTAACAGGTAGTCTTCATAGTCTTAGTAGAGGTCTTGAACTCTGCTCTCAAGCCCCTGCCCCCAAAAGGTAGTGAACTTAGTTGAGATGGCTTACTCCTATCTTTCCCTTAAATTAGCTAAATATACTAATTGATTCACGATTCTAATGCACAGAAAGGCTAAAGTAAATTTTTGATCGCTGCACAGCCAGGCTGGTGAACCAGAGTGTTCTGAAATAGCTAATGGATGCCTGAAAGTTACAGTTCAAATTGCAAATTAGCAGAGCGTTGCCTTTTGGGTGCAACTGTGTGAAGGAAAACACTTGCAAAACTGCTAACTCAGTATCAAATAATGTGAAAGGCTTGTGACACTACGGCTCCGATAAGCTGTTAAGAGTGTGTCAGTCAACATTTTTGCAGTGCTGTTTAACGAAGGGTGATGCACATGGCTAAAGTAAACTTGGTCTCAAGACTAATGTTTAGTCTTGAGGTGACTAGAAGAGTCAACTTGCAGCTGGCTGTGCATTAAATAGCCAATCTTATTGCTATAAACAAGTGGTATTCCAGTAGTAAACCCAAAAGTGTTATTAATTCACTTCGTAAAAACTGTAGTAGATGATTTTGATAGTGTATACTTTCATTTAATAGAAATAAGGGGAATGTCAAGGTTTGTCACCAGCAGGATGACATGCAGTTATCTCTAGGAGTCTGAGTTCTCCATGACAGAGTGGTAGCATGTTTTTACAAGGTCTCCCTGAAAACAGTGTTGTTCATTGAGAGAGACCTGTGTCAAGCTTGACTTCGGTGATAAATGCCCCTTCAAATTAGGGTAAGCTCTTGGTATCAAGAACAGAAAGTAGAGATGTAAAAGTAGCGAGTAGTTAAAAGTTGGTGCTTGCCAAATACTGTGTGCAGCTTGCTCAGAATTATTACTCATCACCTCAAAAAATACTGTGCATTAACAGCTTAACAGAAAAGTCTTGGATACTCTGTATGCCTCAATCTACCAAAGGCAGTCTTTTTTGCTTTCTAAAAGAACTTTTTAGGAGGTGGCTTTTCTTCAGTGAGGTTTCATTACAATGAAACTCAGTGAGGTGATATTAACAGGTGATATTAACAGGGTTCGTCCTCTTGCTGTAGGGAGGAGTGCTCAGCCACGTGGGTGGAGTGCACAAGTACCAATGAGACATAGTAATATTGAACAGATGTAACTTTTTAGCTCTTTTGAGAGGCACACACCCCACCACCATCCAGTGAAACCCCTGAAAAAGAGAGTAACTGTGACTCTAAAGAGCTGGCGGAATTCTTTTGAAAACACAGCATGGCTTGGGGCACCTGCCCTTTTAATCTAGTGTCCTTGCCATTTATTGAAACCTCTTAAGGTAATTCTTCCAATATAATTGTCACTGTAGGTCAGCAAAAAGATCCTTTTTTTCCTCTGAAAACAGATCAAGCATGAAAATATGCATTTGCTGTTATTTTAATGTCATGTGTGTATAGACTGACTGCAGAGGAAACGAAAGTCCTGCTCTTGAGCATACCTATTTTAAATAGTAGGTGAGGAAGAAGGAGTTTAATATTTAACTGCTGGTGTTTAAATATCCCATATTGCTTGGTATGAACATAGGCATCAGAAAACTGGGGGAACAGAGGGTCAAATAGAGAAAGGTGTCCGTCTTTTTACCCCCTTGGTAACCTGGAATAGTTTGTGAGGATTTGTGTATTACTGTAAAATTGCTTGTTTAGGCAAACAAATACACTTGAGGCTGCTCAGCTGATAAGAATTACTTGCCCTGATATGCAGTATGATGCTGGTACTGAAACTTGTCAATGTTGTAAGAAGCTGTACTTTCAGGGAAAGATTAGATGGATTATTCCAGTTATTATTCCTTTACTGTCAATAACAGAGAGTTCTTTCTTTAAAATTGAATTAAATATTGATTAAATTTCAATGAGGAAAACTATGCTTGGATATGTCTTGTACATTCCATTATTTTAGCCCTGGTATCAGCAGGAACGCTAATACATATGATAGTGCATGTCATTTGATGTTGCTAAATTTGCTAAGTGTGCTTATTGCTGAAAACTGTATTTCCTGAAAGAAGACTTTAGGGGAATGCCAGTGAATCAGCAGTTTCAGTTGACTACACAAGCGTGTTTGCTACAGCAAACCTAAATGTTGTCACTTCCAAATTGTTGAAACTTCCCTTTCAGGACAGAAAACAATAGTTCTTTGTCTGTGCTGGCACCCTTTTGCCATTCTTGGGCCCATGTTCGAACAGCAGCCGGTAAATTGCAGCTTTATTAATAAGTAGTTACAGTTAGTCCTGTTTAAAGCTGGACTAAAGCTTTGTCCATTCCAGCCCAACACACTTGATTAATTATAAACAAAGCAGATTGTTTCACTTTGACCAACCCAGTGTTTCTTTGCCTGTGTGTTCCAGTTATGTTTCATAACAATTGCTTTGGCTTTGAAAATAGATATTATAATTCTCTGAAGAATGCATCCTTGTGGGGTGTAGGCCTGAGTATGTAAATGGACATGCTCTGAGCAGGAGGTGGTACGAGAGATCTTGCATCCTAGTCATTCTGATTCTGTGGTAAAAAGCACATTTCTTACATTGCAGTTAACTCTTCCTTGCTCATGTTATAATATTTTCTGCTTCTCAGCAAAAGAATTCCTCTGTCTTGAAACAGTTCTTTTTTAACAAGATGAAGGTTTTTTTGCCCAATTTGCTGGTTCTCAGACTTTCAGATGTAAGATAAAAGATCTGGTTAAATTCTGTCTCCTTCAAGTTTTGATTTATTCTTGTGTAGTTCAAAAAGTGCAGCATCTCCTTATTTCCATTCTTGTTTCTACCTGTTCCAAAATATAACCTAAGCAAGGTTAAGCAGAAAATATGTAATTCATGTGTTTAGTGGGTTTGAGGAAATCTGTTAGGTAAACCTGCCAATTTTGCAAAGCACCGATAAAGTACAAAGATAACAGCTACTTAGACTATAGCTCCCATAACCTAATCAAACAATATGTAGGACTTGAAGGTTTGTGCAAGTATATCCAGTTGACCCTCAGAGAGTCACTGGACTTGTTTATGTTTTAGTTCTTGAAAAGAGGTCATCATGCTGGTTCGACACGTCTTCAACAGATGGAGAGTGTTCAGCTGACAGTACTAGTCATACGTAGTCTCTCTTGGAGTATCCACCTGGGTAGACAGAACCTGGAGTAAAAAACATGCTCCATTATGGGTTTGAACTTGGTCATATGGGAAGAAAGTCTGAAATATGTGGATCTGAGGCTGCATTTAGGAGAAAAACTTGTGTTACACTTGACTGGAAAGATTCTCTGTCCTCCTTGTTGATTTATACTGTCTTGATATAAGAGCCCTATGTTACACAGCAAATCTGCCATTTTTCTTTACTGTTCTCAACTGTGAGGCAGATTTGAGTCTGGAGTGCTTTTGGATGTAGATACAATAGCTTCATTTTTGTCATTTTTATGGCTGCTGCTTTTTCAATGTCTGAACTGGAGTATAAGCAGATCTGTCAAGATTATGAAGATCTGGTGACAGAATATGCATTTTGTCACTGCCATGCAGAATGGTCCAGAAACAACACCTTACCTGCCATCAGGAAGGAGTTTCCCTCCCCTCACTTCACAATGAGGTGAAGTCAGCTTTTAGTGTGTTGCAGTTCAAAGCAGTTAACAGCAAGAATATGGCCATTCTCCTGAAGTTTTATGTCGCACCCCCATATGCACACTTCTGTGTCTGCAGGCAATAGCATCAGTGTTTTAATTTGTCAGCTCTTAACACATGTGTAGCTTTCTCACGATGAATTATTCAGGGCTATACTGCTGTGAGAGAACCAACAATGGGATTGGACTTCAGCAGCATTTAGAAAATATGAGTCTACAAAATGATGATGTACGTACTGAATATGTTTCTGCAGTTGCCTGGGCTTTTCATAGTACAGTGTGCAATTAAGGCACAAGTTCCTACAGAAAGGGCTCTACAGCTTGTACAAAACAAGCATGCTGTCATGAAATAAGATAATTTAGTTACTCTAGAAGACTTGAGTTAAAATAGGCGCTAAACTGCTTGTTTTGTTATACTATTCTCTAGCTAATGCTTATCGCAGGGAGGTTTTTGTGTTGGTACCAGTGCTGCACTGGCACCCTTTATCTTGTTCATACTTTTTACCCCTCTGGAAAGTGAAGTATGACTAAAATGGTGTCCCAAAGCTTAGTGCACAGCCTAATAAGGACCAACAGTATTACAGTTCTGTGTAAAACTCGTGATAACATGTATCTTCAAAGTCCTGAATGTTTTAGGGCCTAGATCCTTTGATTTGCTTTCTTCTAATGTACTAGAAGCAGCCTTTTGTGAGCTGTTTTCCAAACAGTTTCCAGATTTTTCCTTCAAGGGTAGGGTAGGTCAGCTTATTGTAGAAACCTGTGCTGTACTTGAAGTTGTTTTTCCTATTACACAGAGGGTGTTGGCTTTCAGCAAATAAAAGCAGTCTGTTTCTTTTTGCATCAATGAACAATGATAGTGTGGAAGTTGTTTTTGTATTGGCAAATGAGTTTAGTATCTTTACTGATGTGTTTGTTAATATTGTATGTAATATCAGTTAGTATTTTAATTTTCAAAGATGAGTTTTCTTAAAGTTGCATTTCATAAAACAGTTTTACAAACTCCTAAGTAAGCCTGTATAAATTTAAGTGTTATGAATAGAGTAAATAACTTATTTCAGATGAAATATGTCTGTGTCATTACTTCATGATTTTTAATGGGTTTGGTAGGCTTTAACTAAGACTTTGTTTCTTCTGATGCTTCCCAAAGTGTGCATACATACAGGGAAAACCAGTTTGGTGAGGGCCTACTTAATGTATAACCTATATATGAAGAAATCCTGTGCCTGTTCATCTGGCTGGTACATAAAACTACTTTTCATGATGAGCTGTGTGTTTGCAGACTAATGAGAGAACAGCTAAATGTAAAGAAAAGTCTTCTACTTCGACATGGTGCTTGAGACAGATGTGCCCAATTTTCTCCATGTCAACTGTTAAACTTTATTTAAAGCTAAATTTATTTAAAGCTTCATCTAACTTCTTGTTAGATGAAGGTCTAAAAAATCTGAGCCAGAACATTTGTCAGATTGATTTGTACTATGTCTTTGGTCAATCCTAACTGAAAATGAATGTGTTCTTAGTTGGTTCACTGTTTTGAACTGGCTGAGAAGTGTGACTTCAGAATAATTTCTTTAATCTCTATTACAATTTCTAATTTGCTGTCATCCATTCAGCACTAAATGTCATTGTTACTACTTACATACTGTGTGGAAAACTTTATCCTCACCAAGCAGTGTGTCTCAAATGTAATTATAAAGGCTAAAGGTAAAACTACTCTGGTATTAATTGTCTACCACGAAAAGGAGGTTTCTATGCCCAGGGACTGAAGCAGAAACAGGGTAAGGGTTACTGCTGGTCTTTGACCAATAGTAACCTCCAGCCGTGTCTGTTTCCTTTTCGCTATTTCCCTCTAGTGGTCACACACCATACGGACTTGGGGAGGTTAAACAGGTGAACTGGTACTAACACAAAAGTAATATGAGTGTATGACAACTTAATTTTCCCAGTCCTGACCACAGAGGCTGTGAAACCTTGTGACAGGAGGCCATACTATCATGTTGTGAATTGGTGATTTGATTCACCAAGGTTTTGGAAATTATCTGAATTTTTATCCTTTTATATATCCAAATGTGTCTTTTACATGAAATATACAAAGCTCTTAGCATAATCTAAGTTTTTTTATGAAATTTTTTGAAGTGGGATCTACTTTATATGCATATCTCTGCCCTTCTGTATCTGGGGCTAGGTCTTATGTCTAAACATTGGACATATTCAGATAATTTATCCCTTTAGCATTTTGTTTTATGTCATGTTAGGCTTATTCTTCACCCGTAAACTGAGAATTATAGAATCATGTCGTGCTATTCTTTGTAAAATATTAATGTTTTCTTGTAATTTTTTACAAATCTTGGTACAGCCATTATATATCAAGTGTTTCACAGAATTGCTGAGTGTTGGGGAAGATGAAACAGGAAAATCTTATAAATATGACTGCTTGGATTTTGAGAATATGAAACCTGTAAGTGAAGTAGAACTAAAAGCAC
>VWZW01002791.1:386619-407677 GCA_013397115.1 Edolisoma coerulescens | reverse complement strand
CCCCCAACCCCTTCCCTATCCTTTCCCTTCCTCATCCCCAAAATTCTCGCCGGTCCTCTCCGGGGAACTTTGTGGGGTTGCTGGCAGGCAAGCTGGATGGCGGCGGGGCGAGTGGCAGCCGGGCTGTGACATGAAGATGCTGATGGTTTAAAGCAGAGGAACCAGTTTTAAAAAGAGAGAGAGGCGAGGGGAAAGCAAAAAAAGGAAAAAAAAGGGAAGAGAGAGGAGAAAACAGCTGGAGGAAGGCGAAGGAGGACGTTATTGATGACAAAAGGATGGGTGAGTGAACTTTTGTGGTTTGTTTGCTGGCACAGCTGCAGCTGTGGGGTGGATTTTGCAGCTGGATTATTCGCCGGCGGAGGGGGGCTCGGGGAGGCAGCGGCAGCAGCGCATTCCTCTCCCTGCCAGGTGACTCACTGTACTTGCCATTGTATTTTTAGCCCATGTCCCCCCCTCCAGGCACACGCACACCTTTCCCCCCGCAGTGGAAGCCACCGGTGAATTCCTGCCCCGCGTGAGGGGCTGTGCAGGAGCAAACCCCCTGTGCCGCCCACCCCCGCACCCGCACGGGCACCCCAAATCCTGCCGGCTTCGCCTCCCGATCGCCCCGGCACCCTCCGGGCTGTCGGGAAGGGCTGGCGTTAACACTTTGCAAGATGTGGGAAGCAAAGGGGAGGGAGGGGGGGAGTTGTTTCTTGCATAGGTGGTTTTGAAGAGGCTGAAAAGATGCCCCTGGTACCTCTGCTACATTTCCAGCAGTCATTTGCCAGTCGGGTTTTTTTTTTTTCCGAGTGTGACAGGTTTATTCCCCTCCTTCCTTCCCCCCTCCCCAGCCCCCGAGTCTGTAACAGCCAGAACATATTTCTAGCTGGCTGCTGCTGGCAAAGAGAACAGAGCAAAAAATGAGGATTTAAATTACAAATCTACCCGTTAAAGTGGAAGGCAGGGGCATTCTAGATCAGGAATTATTTTTGCAGATTGCCCCTTGGTTTAAAATTGGATTAAAAAGCTGCAGCACTGGGTTGGTTTTGTGTGTGTGTGTGTGACAAATAATAAAGTGATTATTTATCAAGGAGATACCAGCCCTTGAAATATTTCCTGTTGGAAGAATGCATTTTCATTCTTAGCAAGGCTGCAACTCTGGACAGAGGCAGCAGCCCTAAAATTATTCCAGGCATGCAGATGGGTGTTGGGGGGCTCTGACACCCCCTCCACGCCCTCTCATAATTATTCAGGATTCTATATATTCAGTTATTACATATGTCCTCACATCCAGCACTGCTGCTGCGTGGCGAATCTGACACCTCAAAGGCAAACTCTTAAAATCAATCAGGAGAGGGGAACTGACAGAGAAATATCCCCCTTTAAACTTTCTGGGGTTTGCTGCTATCTGGAAGTGTTGGGGTGGGTATTTTCATCATCTACTGCATTAATTCAAATTAATAAATGTTTAGGTAGTCACAGCTACCCTTGGATAAGTTTAGACGAGCAGGGGTTTAAGGCAGTGGTTCATTTGAAAGGAATATGTCTCCTGCCTTTGCATTGGGGTCCCATGCCAGCATTCCTGGTACACTTCTCTGTATGGATGAACTTCATTTCTCTGCATCTGTTTCTGTATTTTAGGTACATAAAACCCATGAGTTTTACTTAAACCTACTCCTAAACCCAAATCACTCAGTGCAAAAAGTAAAACCTGTACTTAGTGCCTCATTTTGCAATAAATACATGTTCTAAAGATGGATCAAACCTCAGGAGAAGTAGATTTCACCCTTTCTGGGGTAATTTGGGGGGGATTGGACTTGCAGTTGCTTTCCTTGAGGAACACGTTGAGCAGCACGTACGAGCAGCAGCTCTGGCTCATTTCCTCTCCAGCACTATGGAGCATCCAGCACAGTGACTTGACAAATATGTTGATTGTTCAAACCTCGGCACGGAGCGATAAGGACATCCCAGCTCCTCGGAGAGCCGGGGGACAGGAGCACAGCCAGGAGGGAACCGGCTCCTGGTGCTCGCGAGGGACCGTAAGCCCCACACAGGGAGTCTGGTGGCGGTGGGGGCAGGAGAGATGGCCAGGCAGGCACTCAAAGGATGGCGATTTGCACCACAAAGAGCCGAGGCAGGAGGCGAACAGGTTGTCTCCCAAATCCCCCGCTCCGCTCAGGCTTACCCCGAGCCCCCAGTGACGCGATAATCTGGTAATTTACCTGCACGGCTTTCCAATGCCCCTTTTTCCTTTTGGATGTTGCAGGTTTCCAGGTAATCAAGCAGCGGGGAAGCTCCAGGGTGCTGCTGGGGCTGCTTCCCCTGGCGCTGCTGGCGGGGCTGGCGGGGGCTCAGCGAGCCTGCCCCAAGAACTGCCGCTGCGATGGCAAGATCGTGTACTGTGAGTCGCACGCCTTCCGAGACATCCCCCACAACATCTCCAGCGGCTCCCAGGGCTTGTCCCTGCGCTACAACAGCATCCAGAAGCTGAAATCCCACCAGTTCGCGGGCCTCAACCAGCTCATATGGCTGTACCTCGACCATAACTACATCAGCTCCGTGGATGAGGATGCCTTCCAGGGGATCCGCCGGCTGAAGGAGTTGATCCTGAGCTCCAACAAAATCACCCATCTGCACAACAAGACCTTCCACCCCGTGCCCAACCTCCGCAACCTGGACCTGTCCTACAACAAGCTGCAGGTGCTGCAGGCGGAGCAGTTCAAGGGCCTCCGCAAGCTCCTGATCCTGCACCTGAGGTCCAACTCGCTGAAAACGGTGCCCATCCGCGTTTTCCAGGACTGCCGCAACCTCGACTTCTTGGATTTGGGCTACAACCGCCTGCGGAGCTTGTCCCGCAACGCTTTCGCCGGCCTTTTGAAGTTGACAGAGCTCCACTTGGAGCACAACCAGTTTTCTAAGATCAATTTTGCCCACTTCCCACGGCTCTTTAACCTCCGCTCCATTTACTTGCAGTGGAATAGGATCCGCTCCATCAGCCAGGGGTTGACGTGGACCTGGAGTTCCTTGCACAACTTGGATTTATCAGGCAATGACATCGCAGGGGTAGAGCCCGGCACCTTCCAGTGCCTGCCTAACCTGCAAAAGCTGAACCTGGATTCCAACAAACTCACCAACATCTCCCAGGAGACCATCAACACGTGGATCTCGCTCATCTCCATCACTCTGTCCGGGAACATGTGGGAATGTACTCGAAGCATTTGCCCCCTGTTTAATTGGCTTAAGAATTTCAAGGGAAATAAGGAGAGCACCATGATCTGTGCAGGCCCCAAACACATCCAGGGCGAGAAGGTGAGCGACGCTGTGGAAACCTATAATATCTGTGCCGAAATCCAGGTGGTGGCCACTGAAAGGTCCTACCAGGCTCCCAAAACCCCCCAGAGACCCGTGTTCATCCCCAAACCCACCGTTTCCAAACTGGAAAGCCACCAGCCGACATCCGCAATGCCGAGTCCTTCCGCAGACATCCCAACGCCCGCAGTGGAGCCGGAATACGAGCACGTGTCCTTCCACAAGATCATCGCGGGGAGCGTGGCCCTGTTCCTCTCCGTGGCCATGATCCTGCTGGTCATCTACGTGTCCTGGAAGCGTTATCCCGCCAGCATGAAGCAGCTCCAGCAGCACACGCTCATGAAGAGGCGCAGGAAAAAGGCCCGGGAGTCGGAGAGGCAAATGAACTCCCCTTTGCAGGAGTATTACGTGGACTACAAGCCAACAAACTCTGAGACCATGGATGTATCCGTTAATGGATCTGGGCCCTGCACCTACACCATCTCTGGCTCCAGGGAATGCGAGGTATGAACCATGATCCTCCTAAAACCATTTCAGCTGCTGGGAAGGAGAGGTAAATGTTCGAAGCTCTTGAGGTATCTCTAAATATTAGAAAGATTAATGAGATTTTGTTGGGGTTTTTTTTCCTGCTTTGGGGTTTGTCTGTAGAAGGTTCTGTCATGTTAAATGACGACAGACAGGGAAGGGATGGTGATTATTTTGAATAATTAAGACTTATTAAAAAAGCGATTAAGTTCGAGTCAACAACTGTGATAAAGGCATCTGGAGTGTTGTTCTCCTCCTGTCTGCACCCCTTTGATGAGCTGTGGCTACAAGAGAATCCTATTTTTAATGGATTGGTAGATACAGAGGAGCTTAAGAGCCTTTTCTGGTTTAAAACTAAATACGGAAACCTCTTTTCTCCAGACCCTACATCAAATCTTTAGGGGTTTATGACCTATTTAATGATAATGCCAAAGATTTCCTGCATTTTTGGTCTGGTTCAGGAGCAAACCAGGGGACAACAGGACTGCAGCACGATCTTGGAGTTGTTTTCCTGGAGCAGCAGGAACACAGAGGTTCCTCTGAATGTGAGCCTTGGTCAAACAGCACAATTGCAAATATCTGGGTTGGGAGAAGGGGATTCTTGGAGGGTTTAATTTCATTTGAGTGATCAGTGGAGGCTTAGACAGCCCTCCCAGAGCTGATTTCTACAATCTTCAGGCCATGTCGGGATTTGACTCAGCAACACGGGAAGCAGAATCAGGAAAAGCTCTCAGCGCCTCTCTTCTGCTGTCCAGCTTTGCAAGGAAATTCCAAATTGTTTTGTTGCTCTCCTGCCAATGACTCCACTGCTGTGGATGCAGGGGATGGGTTTGCTTCGAATTCTGCTGCTTATTTAGAGCTGGCAAAGGAGGATTTGCACAATTCCATTGCAGTCCTGCTTACTTAACCCTGCTCGTGATGTGGCACCAGGGGACCGTGGTGGATTTTGCTTCCTTGGTTGTGGATGTTCTACCTGGGAGTGTTTCATGTGCCTGTTTGGAGTTTATTCCCAGCCCTTTGTGCAGGTTGGGATTGGCTGTGGGAATTCTGAGCCCTGGCTTTGGCAGCCAGGTGCTGTGGGAGGTGTGGTGAGGACGAGCAGAGCGGGATCTGCGGTTCTGGGATCTGGATTGTTTAAAACCCGGTGTTTTCACTCTCTGACAATGGCCTTTGAGAGCTTTCATATTTGGCACCTGAAATCCCCAGCTGGTTTTGGACTGTGGAGTTAAGGGGAAGGAAGAAAAATGCAGTGGTTTGGGGTTGATTTCTCTGGAGCAGTGTTGTCTGCAGAACAGAAAACCACCTGCCATGACCCTGTCATGGCTCCAGGAAAATGCAGAATGAAGGTGTGGGGTTTGGTTATTCACTGTTACTAGCACAAGCAGAAAATGTGTGATATTCCAGTTATTTTGAATTTCCCCTGGCTGTCACAAGGAGCATTACTCTGGCCTGGAAGGCTCTGTCCCCTTCACACTCATGTTTAACAGCACTGAAGTTTGATTAGCTTGAATAAAATGTTTAATTTACTCCGTGGTGGTAAAACAGATGAATGTGCACGTGGTGACTGAGCATCCAGGTAATGACACCATCATCCCTAATGCATTTTGGATCACAGAAGGTAGGGATGATGTTTGGGCGACTGGAATTTGGATAATTTGGATTACAGCAGGTAATTACAAGGTTGAAGAGTCTCCCAGGTGTAGTAACACGAGGGCAGCGTGGTGTAATTCCCCCAGGTGGCTGTGGTTGTTACACACAGCATTAAACACCAGGGGACCCCAGCTCACCTGGGTTCCAGGTGCTGTGGCAGCACCAGAACGGCTTTATTTGGGTTGATTTAAACCGATGACAACTTTGCAGGACTCTGGGGTGGGGTTTGTGGTGTCCCTGGGTGTAAATCAGACTGTGCAGGACACCCCAGTGCTGTGTCTGGCAGGTCACTCTGTGTTCGAGTGATTATTGAAGATCCAGTGGCTCTTTGCACACTGTTAGAGACGAATAAATAATAGACAATAATAAAGACTTCAGAAGATGGAAAGCAGATCATTGAAGGCACATGTAGCAACCCAAAGCCCCCACTGAAATCCTGTCTTCAGCTTGGATTTGACATTCTGCGTCTCCATAGCTACAAGGTTCCACTTGTAAAAGGAGAGATATTCACTGTACAGCACTTAAAAATGGTAAAAAAAAAACCCTTGTAGAGTCTTCAGCAGTGGAAAGGGTTTGTGTTTAGTGAAAAAAATAGGAAATGGAACCTCTCTTTATTTCGTAATTTACCCATACTTGTGGAAAACTATTATTTTGTGCAAGTGTGATGCAGCTCAGGCCCATCCTCCCCGGGGCTGCCTGGCTCATTCCCTGTGCGCAGCCTGAGGTTTCTCCCATAAAAAGAAGCCCTCGGAGGGGAGAGGAGTGCCTGGACACCTGCGTGAGGGCAGGCAGGCTCCAGGACTCGTTGCTTAGCACTTGATTGATTTTACTTCTTTTAGCAATATTTTCCAAAGCATTGTCTGCTTTCACGTGTTCACCCCCCGTGCCTGGGGGCAGCCGAGGGCCCAGAAACGGAGTGGTTTTGGGAAGGGGGTGATGGATCGGTTCCATTTGGACTGGGAAAGGGCAGAGATGCCTGATCAGACACTGCTGCTGGTGGTGGGGTGGTTTTTGAGGTCAAGTGAGCAGAGCTGGTACCTTCACAGGGATCATTTTGGGTGTGGGAGCATCCAGCTCATCTCATCCATAAACCGCTTGTTTTCCACGGCAGAACCGGCCTTGGAATAATGGACTGAGGGTTTTCCACCGGTTCTTTTCTCCACAGCAGCTCCAGGGATGGTGTTGTTTTTAAACTTCAGAAGGTTTGGAGCATTCAGCAGAGGCCTGCAGGTGAGAGCTGCCCCGGAGCAGGGCGGGTGCAGCTGTGCTTTGTGGGGCTGCTTTTCCCAGTCCCTGGTCAGGAATTATTCCTCGTGCTGGGGAGAGAGAGCCAAAGGCAGGCTGGCTGTAAATGGGAGCGACTTTGGCAGCAGTGGGATTATAATCACTGACACCTGGCCTGTACTATTCTATTTAGTCTCTTGGCAAGGCTTGCTAAAATAACTGGATGCTCCTGATTTTGGCTGTGGCCATGCAGTTAGCAGAGTGCTGCTCCCTCAGCCTGGGATTTGCTTTGTGCATCTCCCTCCCTCTCACTTTCCCATTTATTTGTACATTTGCTGGAGATCTGGAAGCTGTAAAAAGGGATTTCATAAAGCCAGCTATGATATTCTGTATTTCATGCACATCACACTCACAGAATATCTGGGAATGGCTCGCTGGGAAGGTGTTGTGGGGAGAAGGAAAATGTTTCTGTCTCCTGGAAGGTCATTCCTGTCCCCTTTCCCAGGCTGGCAGGGACAAAACAAACAACAGGCAGACAGGTGAACAGCTTTTTTGTGTGAACTGAGCGCTGTGAGGTCGCTTTTTACACCTCTCCTTCTCCATGTCTGGCCATACCCCGTGGATAAACATCCACCTGCTCACACACAAGGACAGCTCAGCTGTGTTTTCCAGTGGAGTGAAAACAGGTCTGGTTGTCCCTTGTGTTCACACGTTTTAAATCAGCCACACAGAATCACCTTCAGCTGGAATTCTGCTCCTTCCCCTCTTTCCACTGGGAAGCAATACATTGATGAAGGAATTACACAAATGCAGGCTTGGTGGGCTGCCACAGACCTTATTCTGAGCCTAATTTAAAGGGAAATGTTGACATGCTGTTTTTATTATTTATTTATTAAACATCGTGGTGCTGTTTGGAGCAAGAAGGAAAGAGGATAAACCAGAATAGTTTCCATCTGTAGAGAGGGTTTAGGGCGAGGTTCCAGTTCTGTAACTCTGCATTAAAAGGGGTGCCCTGGGGGCTCAGCCTGAGCTCAGGGGCTGTTGTGACCTCATGGGAGAAATCACTCAAGCACTGCCTGAATTTTCCATTTTTTTATTCTTTTAAGAGCAGTGGTTGCATTTCCTTTGGTCAGCAGCCTGAGGGGTTTGTGAGGAATGCTGAGCAAGGACCTCATGGCTGAGGTGGGAGTTCATCAGAGCTTGGGGGAATGGAAAGGAAGTGATCCCACAGGTGGGATACTGCAAAGTGAAGGACACGGGAGGTGAGGAGTGGGGAGAATGGGGAGCAGAAACTCTTCATTGACCCTCTGTGCTCAGTGCAGGGCCAAAGCACTGTGGGTTTCTTTCCAGTGACTGTTCTGGAACACAGGAGGATGAGCACCGTTAATTGAACTTTTCTGCTTCCTTCTGTGCTGTGGCTCCTTCTCTCCTGTCTTGTTCCACCCCTCTGTGACTGTGGAACTCAAATTCATGTTGGGCTGTAAACTGAGGGTGAATCAGCCCAAGGAGAGTGTCCCAAGCTCTGGGTTTGGGTGGGGAGAGTGAGGAAAGGGGAAGGTGACAGTGCTGCTCCTCAGAACTGTGCCCATGGGTGGAACAGCTCAGAAGGGGCTCAGAGAAGGCACATTTTAGAAATCATTGAATCATAAAATGGTTTGGATGGGAGGAACCTTTAAGACCACCCAGTGCCACCCCCTGCCATGGGCAGGGACACCTCCCACAGTCCCAGGTGGCTCCAAGCCCTGTCCAACCTGGCCTTGGGCATTCCAGGGATGGGGCAATTTTTACCACTCAGAGCCTTTATTTGGCCTTGGCATTGCAAATATAACCCCAGCTTAAGGGGAGCTGTGCTGGAGAAGCACCAGTGATGTAGCAAGAAATACACAGGGGCAAATTTTCCCTGGGCTCAGCACTTGTGAAGCGTGAGATTTCCCAAAGATGTTCCCAAAATTGACTGGCCATGTTTCCGGCGGAGCTGAGCCAGCTGTGCCTCCTGCAGCAATTGAGGGCTGTAAATTTGGAAAGGAAATGCAGGAGGATGTGGAACACTTCTGAAACTCTTACTTGGTGCTTCCTCTGGTGCCTGGCTGAGAGAGGAGCTCATCAGGAATTTGGGCTTGGGATACAGGTGCTGCTGAGACCTTGGAAGTGGATTGCTCTGGGATAATGCAGAGCTCAGAGGCAAAGGAAGGAGCTGAACCCACCTCTCCCAAACTCTCCTGAGCTCAGGAACTTCCCTGAGCAGATCCCAGGCATTGCATTTGCTCCATTAGGTCTTAGGTCCTGAGGCTGGCAGCTCATTAACAGAGCTCTGTAATTGCACTGTGGATTCCCAGCCTTAGGCACAGTGTCCAGCTGGGATCATCCTCCCTCTGCTTCCTCTTCACCTTTTTTCCCACTTCCCCAAATGTTGCCACTTTCCAGAAACCTCGTGGTGTAAGTTATGCCCAGTGAAGGTGCTGAAACAGAGAGGCTGCTGCACTGAAGAGCTTTGTGTGAGAAGAGGACACTTGTTATTCCCGTTATATTCCTTGTGAGGGATTACTGCACTCCTGGAACTGTGACAGATGCCCTTTTCCATCTCCATCTCCCTTTTCCCCTTTTCCTTGCCCTCCCCCCTTCCCCTGCCTTTGCTTGCACTCTGTGATGTGCTGCCAGTATTTTAAGGAGTAGAAAAGAATCAATTTTAGTTCATTGTGTTGCTCGGGAGAGAGAACGCTCATGGAATTGGGGAAGGAATCTGTTCATTTGTGGGTTTTAATTTTAAACACACACAAAATACAAAACACACACGGGGCGGGGGGCAAACAATTTTATTAGGAAATGTCCTGCTGATGGAAATGTTCCTGAGACTCTCCTGGATAACAGAGCTGACCTGAGCCTGGATGTTGGGAATTTTCCCTGAAATCTAGTGGCTGCAGCAGCACGGAGCTGGCTGGGAATAACCAGGGCTGTGTTCATGTTTTGCTCCGCTCCTGGACATTCCTTTGAGCCATCTGCCCCTGGCAGAAGACACCCACAGGTTTCAAATCCCTTGGGATTGCAGTTCAGGTCCCAGCCTTCCCTGGAGATGCTCCTGTTACCACTGGAATTCTCAGTCTCTCCCAGCCGGAGCTCCCAGCACTCGGAAGTGTGGCATCCCTCCCTCCCTCCTGTTCTTCATGGTGCAAACACTGACAAGAGAAACTCCGTGTGATTCGTGTTTACAGCTCCCAGCCCCCGGGTTTGGTCATTCCCAGCCAGGTATTCCGGCCCTGAACACGGGCGGGCTGCGACCGGAAACATTTCTGACACTACTCAGCTTTTATCACCTCTGCCTCTTGAGCAGCCAAATGAGCTCAGATCGCCTCTGGATCTTCCCACCTCCACAAAAACATGAGTGGATTGATCCTGGGGGGTTCCCAGGGAATTGTCAGCTCTGTCCCAAGCTGCAAATTCCACTTTGTTGAAGCTGTAGTCCGTGGGGAAGGGATGGTGTCAGAGGCTGTTGGGAAGGTTGGCTTCTCAGCCTGGAGGATTTGTTTTGCCTTTGCCTTTTTAATTTACAAGGAAATAGGAATCTCTTCTTGTGAGATGGATCAGTCATGGTGTTGTCATGGGCAATGGATTGGGAACTCCAAGAAGGAGAAGGAAGGGAAGGCCAGAAAATGCTGATTATCTCTGATTTCTCACCTTCTGTGCATGTCCAGCTACAGCAACACCCCCCCATTGTTTCTTAGCTCCAATATAGATTTATTTTGGGGTTCTTTGGATACATTTGAATAAAACTGGCTGGAACAGGAGCAGTTCATGGGTGCTGGCAAGGCAGAGTCTTCTAAAAGTTCTGTGGTCCAGGGCTGTGTTGCCATCTGTGGGCAACTTCTTACAAAAAGGCTTTGTGAGGATGCTAGAGCTTCTCTGCTTTGTTTTCTACCCTTTGCGGGACTTTCTTTCCATTCATACTTTAAGTTCTCAAAGCTCATGAGATGAGGAACACTCTCTTAAATTTTAGTCCCTACATCACATACTTGGTGATCTTAGGCAATATCTCTTTGCTCTGAAGGTTCCTTTTTTTCCTGTTCTTTCACCATCACAATTTTATTCAGTTTCCTCTGAAATGCACAATAACAAAAAGAAAAATAATATTTGTGGGTTTAGGCTGTGGGGAAAACCAACAAGATCAGTTTGTCCGTGATCCAAGGGGACCTTTGATGTTGTGTCCTTGTACAGGTGTGTATTTTGTTCATGGGGAAGACTGACCTTATCCTTGATTTTATCCTGAGTTTTGTGAGTCTTTTAGTCAAATAAAACCACTGAATATTTTCTGCCTGAGCATTTCAGCTGCAGAAGGGTTGCATCAGGAGAGAAATGAGCTGGCTGCGAAGTCGCTCAGTGTGAAATGTGGAGGGGACGTGGCATGTCCTTCATGGCAACGGGCAGAGCTCAGGAATAATGTGGTGCACAAAGCTTTGGATCCAGTGCTTCCATCTGCTCCTGGAATGAACACACAGAGTGGGAGGAGCAATCCCCACCTCCAGTTTTGATAGGCAGTGAATGAAAGAACCACTTAGAGAGCAGCAGGTTCTTTGTCATTTTTTTTCCCCCATGTAAACTCTGGTCAAGATTTTCCTTCTTGTGTGGAAGAATTGGGGTTTTCCTTTAGGTTACTTGGGTGTTGATCAAGTTAAAAAGGAATAGATGCTGGAAAAGGTAAGAATTATTTGTGTTTGGGTAGCAGCTGACAACTCCCAGGTTTAATTACTGTATGGAAACAGCAAAGGAATCATTTTAGTGCCTGGGAGAACAGGGCACAGCAAATCATCTGAGCCAGAAAGAGGAGATGAGACCTGAAGTGTGATTTCCTTGGAGGAGATGGCCAGGGAGTGGGGCAGCCCAGGATTTGGGAAACCTTTGGCAATATCCTGATTTTGGATGCTCCAGCTCTCAGCCTGGGGATGGAAGAGTTCGTCCCAAGGTGAGGCCTCAGGTTAGACCTCGCTCCGGGGCATCAGGCCGAGGAAGGTCCTGTTTGGCACTGAGAGCAAGCTCCAAGGTGTCCATGGGAAGGTCAGGCTCACTCTCCATGTCTTGCACTCTCATCCACCCCAACCCCATTTTTCCAGGCTTTTCCAACCCACCAGGGGTATCTTTGATGAAGAGACTTGAGCTGTGTGGTTTTGTTCATTTTCAGTCAGTCCTCATTAAAAACCAGCTCCTCCTTCTGTGTGATGGCCTCTGAGAGCCCCACTGATTCCTCACTGCTCTCATCCTTCACCACCACATCCATTTGGATTATCTTTGGGCCATGATGGATGCTTTAAAAGGAACCAACAAGGCCATCAAATTCCTGCCCCGATTCAACCAGCATTTGTTAATGTTCTAAATCATCTTGGGCCTGAAATGTGCTGCTTCTTAAATTTAGAACGATGTGATTGCCTAAAGCCTCTCCATGTGTTAATTAAATCATCATAATTGTGGTTTCTGGAGACTGACAGGTTATAAATAGTTTTCCTTCTCCCCCTCCTGCAATAATTGGTGGGAATGACAGGCAAACCAGCCATTGTTTAACTGTGCCTCTGACACTGCTCTTCTCATTCCAACCCCATTTCTCTGCCGTGACTTGATTGTCCTGAAATAATCAGCAGTGTCATCCTCAAAGGCTGCTTAATTGCCAGGCACTTCTCACATTATGGGTCAAGGAGAGAAGTGGTTTTCATCATTATCCCTTTAATTTAGTGGGATGGGAGGTCAGGAGCTCCAGAGATCAGGGCAGAGGTTCCATGTACACACTTGTGACAGAACACTCTGAATAAACACTGACATATTTTAGTCATCATTTTACCTCCATCTATCCTGTCTCGTCCAAGATTTTGTGGAAATAGAAGCCTTGGTGTTCTGAACATCGTTTTCCTCTGTTGCTGCCATGGAATCCTGGAATGGTTTGGGTGGGAAGGGACCTTAAAGCCCATCCAGTGCCACCCCTGCCATGGGCAGGGACACCTCCCACTGTCCCAGGGCACTCCAAGCCCCGTCCAACCCGGCCTTGGACACTTCCAGGGATCCAGGAGCAGCCACAGCTTCTCTGGGAATTCCAGGCCAGCCCCTGCCCACCCTCCCAGGGAAGAACTTCTTTCTAATATCTCATCCAGCCCCTCAGTTCAAAGCCATTAAAGCAGTTTAAGTCACCTGGGCAGGTCCAGCTTTGCTGTGCAGTCACTGGACAAAGGCAGAACAACCTGGTGGGATCACTCCTGGTCTGGAAACAAATTCCAGTTACAGTTCAGAGGATGGAAAAGAAAATGCTACAAACACTGAAGCCAACCAAAACTTTGTACCCATCTCTCTGCTCCACTTTTGATCTTTCCCAGCTTCAGAGCAGCTCTGTCCTGAGTGTCTGGGAATGAGGCAGGAAGGATGGGAATGGGAACACCCTCAGGCTGGCACTATGCATGATCCCACTGGGCAATTAGGCTCTGCTCCCCTTTAATGTAGGTCTGCAGCTGTTTACAGCTCTAATTTGCAAAAGAACCTCAGGCTAGAGCTTGGGCTGCTGCGCTGGATCCTCCTTCCTCTTCCAATTATCCAAGGAAAGCACACCAGCTCCTTGAGCTCTGGAGTGCTGGGATGTGTCCTGCTGATTGGCACAACCCAGGGTTCTGCAAGATTCAAGGGTGTACAGAATTGTGGAATCAAAAAGGTTGGAAATTAAAATGGCATTGTTTAGGTTGGAAAAACGCTCTAAAATCATTGGGTCCACTGCCAAGGCCGCCACTGATCACGTCCCCAAGTGCCACATCCACACAGATTTTAGATCCCACTGGAGATGCAGACTCTACCACTGCCCTTGTTCAATGCCTGAAAGCCCTTTTGGGGAAGAAATTTCTCCCAATATCCAACCTCACCCTCCCTAGGTGCAACCTGAGGCCATTTCCTCGTGTTGGAGAAAGATTCTACACAGGAAGCAACCCTTCTTTCCAAGCCTGGAGGGTGTCCCTCCTCCCCGTGAATTCGGAAAGCAGGAGGATCCAGCACGAGGCCACGGGATTTGGGAACTGTTGTAAACTCTGCTGTAATTTATTGTGAGCAGGCAAAGATCTCTTCATCGCAAACTGTTGAGCTTCAAAAGAAGAAAGCGAAGCAAGGTCACGTTGACTTTCATTAGAACTTGAGTGTTGAAACCAGCCCTTGAAGCTTTGAAAATCCCTCCTGTCTCGTTGTCCCTGCCCTCCCCTCCACTTACTGGGGTGCCCTGCCTTTCACCGCTGCCTCTGTGGGGGCTCTGGAACAGGGTTGGGGTTTGGCTGCTGCTGCAGCATGAAAGGGAAACGTATTGTCTGGAGCCTCCAGGGCCTCCAGCCGCGCCTGTTTTGTCCCTGCCGTAAAAGCCAGCCTGAAGAGCTCTGCTTTGTCTTGGGGAGGCATTAGCACAAGGCTGTTTAGTGCTTTTAAAACTCTATCCTATATTCAGATGCAACAGAGACTGACTTACAGCCACTCAGGTGCTGCCTCGTCCCCGGAGTGAAATCGAACAATTTCAATGGAAATTTCGCAGTCATTTCTTCCCCCAGAGTTATAATTTTCTTTCTCAGAGCCTCTAAATCGCACGTTAGGCTGCTGGCTCTAAAAGCCACATCAATGTCACTTGTGAAGGGAAATGAAGGCAGAGCGTGGTTTCTCTGCAGTGGGAACACAAATTGTACAAATCAGGAAGGGAAGGAGCCCACTGGCGATTTTGAATTACGAGAAATTTTTATTTGAAAACAAAATCTATGGGTATTTCCTTCAATGCCGTTGCTTTGTTGAATATATTAAGAGTCCCAGTGTGTATAAAGCCTTGACAATCTGAGGAATTGATTAACCTCTCTCTATTTATGATTAGCTCCCAAATTTATTCTATTAATTTTCGAGAGTGAGGTCTAGACACCGTTGTTTTGCTGTAAAAGGTGAGGGACTGGAATTAATGTTGCCTCAGTGAGTTTTCCATGGAGGTGACAAGGAAAAAGTAGGGAAAAATTTCATATTTCCCTGGTATTTTGCCCTGAGTCTCATAAACGTATCAGTGCAGTGAAAGTGTCCCTGCCCATGGCAGGGCAATGGAACTGGATGGGCTTTACAGTTCTTCCCAAACCATTCCAGGATTTTCTGATTCTGCATAAAAAAGGGAAGTGGGGCAGAGGCACTTTCCCACCTGCTTTGCCACCTTGTCTATCAAGGGCCACCCAACTTGACAGATTTCGCTGTTTCCACCACCAATAATTCCTTTGCACTAAAAGGTGCCTCCAGAGAGTCACTTGAGGACTCACAGAGAAAACTCCACTTCCCTGATAATTTGTTCCAAAGGTTAATAACCTCCACAGCACGGAATAACTCGTCCAGCTGTTAAAATCATTCCTTTCTCCAGTGTGGCATTAAGCTCATCTGGGGAAGAGGACGAATCTGGGGTTTAATTTGTGGCTCAGGAGAGCTGCGTGCATTCCCCAGCTCCGTGGCCACAAACCCACAGGGAAGCAGGTGGAGATTTGCACATGGAAACAGCCCCATTCCTGCCCCTCAACGAAACTGCATTTTAATGGAACCATTCCAGGAAAACAGATATTTATCCCAGATGCTGATACGAAATTCCCAGCTTGGCTCTACTTCTCCTGCTGCTTTCATCCTGTTTTGGCTCAGTCTGTGACTCGTGGTCCTGCCTTGCTCCACGTGGGAGTTATTCCCAGGTTTTCCCTTCAGGGACTTGCTCTTCCAGCTCTCTTACACCAAAAGAAGGAACCAGACACCCTTTGTGAGCCTGTGACATCTCTACACTTCTCTCCATGGAACACTGATCACAATATGGAGCGGATAGCATTAAAAATATGGATGTTTTTCCATGCTATGAAATACCATTTAAGGCCAAGTACCATTTAAATACCATTTAAAGTGGTGCAATCCATGTTCCCATTAAGTTGGAAGCCACCAAAAGCCTCATGGATGCAAAAATCACTGTAAACCGAGCTCAATATCATGTTACTGCATTCTCAGATCGGTGGGAATTTTGAAAGTTGTTTCCTTTCTCATTCAGAGCAATTTAACAAATTATTAAATATCAACTGTCCAAAAACAGCCTGAAGAAAAGACTTTTTCACAACCCAGGCCCCAGATGGGGGAGGGTTTTGGCCTCACCCACATGGAATTTTGTAGTTTTAGTTTCCTGCTCCAGTGGAGAGATAATGATGATTATTTAATTCCATATCCATAAAAAAACCAGGCTCTGGAAGGGTCAGGGTTATCTGGAAAAAGTAAATTCAAGAGCTTCTGTAAATTCGGGATTTTGGCAGTTGAGTGAGGAAAAAGTGAAGGTGTTTGTCAAAGCCCCCAGGCCTGTCCTGTCCTGCAGAATTAACAAATTCCTGGTTACACGGAGTTCATTAAAGACCCTTGAGGAGTTGCACCAGTTTTATTTCTCCCATTAATTTGGGATGAGAAGCTGCTGAAGGTGAAGCTGATGGCAGAAGAGTGAGGGGATTTATTAAGTCACTACAGGCCAATAAAAAGGTTTTGTGAACATCTTGTTTTTAGGACATCTCTTTTCCCAGAAACACCCTGGGTTTTTCACACTCTCATTAAAACTCAAACCTGCAAACTGAAGGTGCTTGTTCCCAGGAAAACCCACCCAGCCACATCCCTGCAGCGTTCCCATGGCTGGATGTTTCCTGTGGATGATTTCTGACTAGGAAATGCTTTTTTCCACTTTAAACAAAGTTTTAGCCAGGGCTGCTAAAGAAGGAGCTGAGTATGCTGAGCTCTCTGTGCCTCCTTCCTCCCAGTAGTGGATAAAATTCCTTCTCCTGGTCCCACTTGGGGATGGATCCTTCAGAGACAGAACATTACTATAAACTAAATCCTCACCTGAAGTCTGTATCTTAGTCTGCGCTAGAACAGCAGGTTAAATCACCACTAAGGAGAAAAACCAAGACCCAAAAGGGGAAAAAAATACTATTCCCTTTGAAAATGTGTCAGGTGAAAAAAATGGAACTGATTTATCTTCATTCCCAGGAATTGTTAAATCCTTCCTTCACCAGCAGGGGTGGCAGGACAGGTTTAATCTTTAATATTCAAAAAAAGGAAAAGCGTGATTTAACTATTCCATGTTCGCTGTTTTAAGTAATTATCAGGTATTAACCCAAATCATCAGCATACAGCTGAATTCAGGGCAAAGGAAATAAAATAAATAAGTAAAAACCCCATACAAACCCCATAACCTACCTCATACCCCTTTTAAAAAAATTTCATCATTTTTACAGTCCCCGTCTGGCTGTTATTTTTCATCCTGACCTGGTGGCCAGGTGAGACATGGGAGGGGCTGGCCTCAATTCAAACTTAAAGCAGCAATTAATTAGTGGCTGTGTGTGCATTTTGTAGGTGGTTTAAGAAGTACTGGTTAAACATTGATTAATTTTAAAGCACATAAATAAGAGGTCACATGTGATTCCTGATCATTTCTTACAGCGGGTATTAATTTTTTATTAATTCTGGAGAGCTGTTTACAAACTGCCTGGCACCAGCTGCAGTCAGAAAGCAAACAGAGCCCTCAGAAAAGGAGGGAGAACTCGGCAGAAACACTTCCCTCCTTCAGGGGCATTAGGCTGAACCATTCAGGGAACAAAACATGGGCTGGAGTTGTTCCTTTTGGATGCTGAGATGGAAAGTGGGGATTGTGGGACCTCTGGGCCAGTCCCAGCCTGGAATGTGGTGCTAAAAAAAGGCAGCTCTGGTCCAGAGGTCTCATTTTGGATGTTTTATGTTATTCCAGACTTTTTGAACACAGGAGTGGTGTGGTTTGAGTTACCTTGGAGTCAGAACAGTCACAAGGGGATCCCTGTACATGAACGCAGACTTGCCTTACTATGAGTTGTAAAGTTACTCTTTGGAGCACCTTCAAACCAGGGAGATTTTATTTATCCCAGAGAAGAGAGGTGGGAGTGACAACTTGGGCTGTCAGAGCCTCACACTGGCGCAAACCACACTGAAATCCGTGGATGTCTTACTGTTCATTCTCAAAACTGTGGCAGAGTTCATAAATCTGCGTGGGGGAGGCAAGTGTGGGAAGCTGGATCTCCATGGGGAAAGATCTGGGAACGGTAGGACCTGGAGCCACTGCAAGACCATCATTCCTGTCCCAGATGGAATTCCTCTGGGGTTTCCTTCAGTGGCAGAAACGATGCAGGTGGAGGAGTTATTCCAAAATTCCCCAGCTGTGAGTGGCTGAGTTCCAGAGGAGCTCCGGGGGCTGTGTCAGGAAGGATGTGCTGCTCCCAGACAACACGCACCACTTGTCCTGTGAATTCCACAGGCTTTACAAACCTTCCAAAAAGAGAAGTAGCAAAGAAAATCCTCTTTTCTCTCTGTTTTCCTTCCCTGAATCACTGTTGATACACTGGGATCCCACGGGGAGCCCTGCTCATGGCGAGGTGTCCCTGGGCATCAGCTCTGCCTTTGTTTGAGAGCTCTGCAGTATTTCTCTTCTTTCAGGTGGGCATTTTCTCTCTCCCCTCTCCCTGTGCTGACTGCTGATTATGTGGATGTAAGGATTGCTTTGTTTCCTTTGGAAAGCCTTTGCTTGGGACTGTTTCATCGTCAGCTTGGAATCAGACAGCGCAGGAATATCAAACAGAGCTCTCCGTGCCACCTGTCTCCCTGCCAATAGGCAATTCTCATCTTTTTATTTCATTTATTTCCATCCCTTCATCCATTTGATGCTTTATCTGAAGCTTTTCTATCCTCCCTCCCCCCTCTTTTATTGGCAGGTGTTTTTTCCCTACCTCTGAGCCTCAGCTGATTTCTTCAGGGAAGGTCCTTGAACTTGCCAGGTTTCTTTACAGGAAGGATCCTTACAAAGGCTGCTGCTCTGATGCTGTCCATTTTTATCTCTTCCAAAGGCACTTTGAAGTGATATTTCCCTCCTCGTGTTTTACTAGGCAATCTTAAATTTTCTAGCAAAAAATCATTTTATTCAGAAAAGGTCTGATCATCGTTTTCCTCCTATTTTCGCTTTCCATAACAATCATTTGTATTTATTGGAGGGTGGAGCAGAGAGGCTTTGCTGAGTCTGAGCCCCTGTTCTAGAGGCTTGGTCACACTTTGGAATGTCCCTGCTCCAGTGAACTGGGCATCAGCAGAGCCTGGCTTTGTGTCACCATGTCCTGGGCTCAGGATCCGTCCTCTGGCCTGGAATGGTTTGGGTTGGAAGGAACCTCAAAGCCCATCCAGTGCCACCCCTGCCATGGGCAGGGACACCTCCCACTGTCCCAGGTTGCTCCAACCTGGCCTTGGACACTTCCAGGGATCCAGGGGCAGCCACAGCTGCTCTGGGAATTCCATCCCAGCCCCTCCCCACCTTCACAGCCAGGAATTCCTTCCCAAAATCCCATCCATCCCTGCCCTCTGACAGTGGGAAGCCATTCCCTGTGTCCTGTCCCTCCATGCCTTGTCCCCAGTCCCTCTCCAGCTCTCCTGGAGCCCCTTTAGACCCTGAAGGGGCTCTGAGGTCTCCCATCTGCAGAGTCTCTCTCTTCCTTTCAAAGTCACCAGGCTGGAAGTTTTCTGTGTTTTTCCACAATTTTTTCCACTTGAGCCATTAACCAGAGGACCTTTGGCCTAAAAATTTGAGTTTTATAATATTCTTCCTCATGTAGTGAATCCCAGTGGAGCCAATGAACTCTGTAATGGCCTAAACCACACATCAGAATCAGGACTTACCCAGTTTAAACTGTTTTTCCTTAAGCCAAGCAGATAACCAGGACCTCCAGTGTGATTCCCATTTTAGAACTCTCTTTGTACAGAATTTACCAGAAAACTTTGTCCTCTGGAATAGAATCTCATCCAGGACATCTGGGAATGAGGAGTTCAGGAGGGACACACTCTTCCCCTTCACTGGGGCTGCTGTAGAGCAGGCTCACCACAAAATTCTAGATTTTTGTACCTGTGCAAGGGCAGAAATGGGACACAGAGAATATTTATGGAAACGAAGCCCAGAAATGAAAATCGGGGTGGGTCATCCTCCATTCCAAAACTGCAGGAAGACCTTGAAAAGCTCTTTCTGATGCTGGCAGGGAAGGTGTGACCCATTTCACTGGGCCTGTGGTGCTGAGCTGAGTGTGATCCGCTCATGGAACAGTCACAGAGAGCTCCTGAGCAGGGGCAGGGAATCCGGCAGGGAATGGTGTTGGTCTGGTTGTTGTCGAGCTCCTGCAAGGGGCCAGGACTTGGACTCGAAGATCCTTCTGGGTCCTTTCTGGCTCAGGACATTCCATGGTTCTTGTGAGGGTTTCCCTGGTGGAAAAGACTCATCCCCTCTCCTGGCTGGAGCCTGTCAGGGCCATCCCCTCCCCACTGAAGGTGTGAGTGCCCAGGGTGTGGGGCAGGTGATAAAACCATTTATCAGCAGGGCTGGGGAGCCCACCTGGAGCATCTCCAGCCCCCCAAAACCCGGACAACCCAGGACACCCAAAAACCTGGACAACCCAGGACACCGGGCCTGGGGAACATCTGAGAGCCAGGAGCCTCTGCCTCTGGAGCCTGGGCCAGATCTTACCTCCAGTGCACAAAGCTGGGAAGGGTCAGCGCTCTGTGGTGTCCTGGCCTACGTGGAAAACACTTTAAAATACTCAGGTAACTTCTTAAAGGATGGATGGAAAGGATGGAAAAGGATGGATGGTTTTCCCTGTTTGTGTTGCACCTAGAGCACTGGGATCACAACAAAAGAAATAATCCCTGCAGGATTAAGCCACTGAAGAAGCAGCACTTGGGCAGCTCTGGCAGCCACCCCAGGAATTAAAAACTCAATTATTCCCTCCAGCTGGGGTTTGGAATGCTGGGTGGAGGGGCTGGCACAGCTGCTGTACCTGTCTGGTGGCAGCGGAGAGGGGAATTCTGTCTGGAACGCTCCATTCCCCTCACGAAGAACCCATGAGCTGCAGCCAGGCACATCCCAGCCCTGGGTGCAGCTTATCCCAATCTCCCCTCAGTGACAGGCAAAGGAATCAACCAAGGAATGCAGCTTGTCCCAGGCTGTTGGACTTTATTCCAACGTGTGCAAGGAGCTGATCCTGGATTTTCTTAAAAACCCCTCACGTTGTCCAGAAATGGAGAGGGAATTCCCTTCCCAGCTCTGTCTGTGCTTCCAGCTGAGGCCTCACCTCTGCTTTCAAACCTGAGGGAAAACTTGAGCAGTTTTGATCATTTCCAGCAAGAATTGTGAGCTTTTCCACTTGTACTTAAAGAGGAAAAACATAAAATTGGGGAGCAGCATTGTTCCTTTGAGAGCTCCTTCAGAGCCACGGGTTCCTGGTCCTTCCTTCCTTCCTTCCTTCCTTCCTTCCTCCCTCCCTCCCTTCCTCCCTCCCTTCCT
>VWZW01002791.1:369158-386401 GCA_013397115.1 Edolisoma coerulescens | reverse complement strand
CTCCCTCCCTTCCTTCCTTCCTCCCTCCTTCCTTCCCTCCCTGCTCCCCTTCCCCTTCCCCTTCTCCCATGGTCCCTTTGGACAGCCCAGTTCTTTGGGATGGGGCTGTCCTGCCCCTCAGCCTGGGATGCTCCCTGGGTTACACAGGTGAGAAATGGGAATCCTTTAGCCAGGACTCCCTCAGCAGGGTGAGGAAAAGGCACAAGAGAAACCCTGCTAAGAAGCTCTCGAACGAGGGCCTGTTCCAAGGAAAATTAAGGAGAAAAATTAAGGAAAACCAGCAAAAACTCAGGGTGCCGCTTGTACTTTGGGTTCCCTGTGGGGTTTATTTTGCTTTGAATACATAAATAAACACATTTCTCCTCTGGCTGGGTCAGCTGGCAGAGGGTTGAGCTGCAATGAGGCTCATTTCATGCAAGGGGAACACGAGCATGGAATTCCCTGCACGGAATTCTGGCTGGCCTTGTCTCTAAACTCTCCCTGCCTCTTCCTGGTGTTACTGGTGGGTGTCTTGGTTCACAAGAGGAATTAAGCAAAGAGCATTTTTTAGTCAATATAGAAAATTCCTTCTGCTTATTCCTCCTGTTATTATTTTGTGTTGTAAAGTGCTGAAGCGGATTGCGGCTGGAATGAAGCATCTGCTGCCTGTCACAGCTCCTGGATATCCCACACGTGGGGGAAATTGCTTATTGATCCAGCCAAGTGTGAACAAGCAAGGAAACCATGGAAATATTTGTGTGTCCAGTGGACATTCTCAGGGCTGACAGGCTGCACTTGAGTCCTGCCTGGAGGGCGTCAACTTCTAGGAAAAAAAAAAAAAATCTGTTTTTAAAAAAAAAATCAGTTATTTCTATAGGAAATATACAGCTTTAATGAAAAAATCCTTGGAGAAGGACAGGCCATGTGCTCAAAGACAGGAATGTGGCATTTAGTGACTTTCTGTGCTTTATGTGGTGGCTCCTGCACAAACTGGAAGTTATTTCCAGCAGCTGAATCACCCAGAGAGCCTCGGTGTTCTGTGTTCTGTACATTTATTTAACCAGTCCTTTGCACACCCTGCATGTTATTTTTAACCAATTTGTCACCTGAAACCACTGCAAGCAAGGGCTCCAGGGCAGCCTGAAAATTGGCGTTCTCCTGCAGGGATTCAAACGTCTCAGTCTGGAAATGAACTGCTCCTGTGGGAGCGAAAGCTGGGGAACTCCAGGACTTTGGGGGAGGAAAATTAGAGCATGGAGTGGATTGGAGAAGACTGATTTGTTGGGAGAGCATTTCAAGCAGAGAATAAAAAAAGGTGGAGAGTTGTAAAAGTCAGAGGAAGCAGAGAACCTGTGGATTGCTGAGTGGAATTCCTGAGGAATTGCCAGCTGGGACTGGCACTTCCTGAGGGAATCTTATCTTTGGGCCGTGCAGTTGGAGCTGGTTCTACATTTAGGCCATGACTGAGCTGCTCTCAGGGACATTTGAGCTGCATTCTCCAGTATTTGTTATTTTAGAAACTCCTTCTACATCCTTCCTCTCCATGTCATGGTCCTGCCTCTCCCTGGAAGGGACAAGGAAGGAGCTCTCCTTTCCACACAGCAATGGGATTTTGTCCTGGATTTCAAAAGCTGTGAATCATTGCTGCTGGAATTGCTCATATATCAATATATGTCTGCATTTTAACCAAGTTTGCAAATACAAAAATGCCAAATAACAATCAGGAGCATCATTTGTTTGGCTGAGGTGCAGACTCACTGCAGCCAGGAGGGATTGTCCAAGTGTCCTCCTGCATCTTCCATCAGCATTTCTGGAAGAGCAGAGATTCTCCACCTCTGCTCAATCCTTTAATTCCTTATTTATGAGCTTATTTTGCATTATTCCCTTTTTCCTTCAGAATTTCCTTGTCATTGTCACTGCCTGGGGGATGTTTTCCTGACTGAATTGTGGGATGGGTGGTCCAGGGTGAAGTTCCAATGGGAGAAACCCCCCTGGAGGTGCTCTGGATTTGCCCTGTTTAACTCTGGAAGCAGCTGTGGCTCGGGGCTGTGGGCTGAGCTGGCTCTGGCACAGTGAAATCCGTGCTTGTGTGTGACTGTGCAGTGATTTTGCTCCTAAAATGATAACTAATTAAACAGCTAATTAATTTTGTGTTATAGTCTCTGGTAGGGCTTACTGAGCCTTGCTGGATGTGTGTGGATAAGAAGGGAAGCAAGTTTTTAGTGAAATAATTTAGGAGTTTTGGGGTGCGCTCAGTTCAGGTCTCTGCTCTCCCTGTGCAATCCCTGCCCTCGCCATCCCCATTCCCAGCTGGGGTGGCAGCTCTGCTTTTCCTCCAAATTCAGGGCTTTTTGGAGGGATAACAGGGAGTGCAAGGCTGTGTGCTGCCCCCTCAAATGAGGCACCTCGATGAGAGGGATTACAGGAATGAATGGGTTTGAAAATGAGTTTTGGTGTCGTGCTCTCCAGATCTCTGATTTTTACAGCTGAGATCTGCTCACAAATGGACCTGAGTAATGCAGAGGAATTGGCCAAGGTAAAGGAGTAATTTGGACTCTGAAGTTCATCCTGGTAGCTGTGACCTGCTGCTTAAAATGGACTGAATAGAAATTAATTTATAAACTCCTGCATGGAATGGCCTGGATTGCAATGGACTTCAGAGACCATCCAGCTCCAACCCAGCCAAGGGCAGGGACAGCTCCCACCAGGCCAGGGTGCTCAAAACTCCAACCTAAACCCACCCTCTGTGTGTTTGAAGCTGTTCCCTCACGGGACAGGGCTGGGACAGGGCTGGGACAGAGAAGGGACAGGGCTGGGACAGGGCTGGGACAGAGAAGGGACAGGGCTGGGACAGGGCTGGGACAGAGAAGGGACAGGGCTGGGACAGGGCTGGGACAGAGAAGGGACAGGGCTGGGACAGGGCTGGGACAGAGAAGGGACAGGGCTGGGACAGGGCTGGGACAGAGAAGGGACAGGGCTGGGACAGGGCTGGGACAGAGCTGGGACAGGGCTAGGACAGAGCTGGGACAGAGCACAACCTGCACCTCCCTTCTCTCCCTTTCACACACACTTTAAAACCCACCCTGGGAGAAGTTCATGGAGCCCCAGAAGTCTCCAGACACAGGAGATTATCGGCAATGACTCAACACAGCACAAAATATTTGATGTTCATTTCCACACTGCGCTGGATGTAGGGATGTTCATTCCAGCATCTGCCAGGAGCAGTGGATGGACACAAGGAAACTGTCAGGAACTGGGTGATTGCAGCTGTGGGGTGAATGTGCTTCTGACTTCAGAAACACAGCCCAAAACCCTGCAAGAAACCACTCTGGGTGGTTTTAACAAACCATTACGTGTAAAATATATATAATGTGCCTTTCTTAGATATTTCCTTGGTGCACACGTGTGGCAAAGGCTCTTGTGAGGTGCAGACCCCTGGATGCTCCTGGAGAGGTTCTGGAGGCAGGAGCCCCCAGGTTTGCCCTTTGCAGAGGAGCCTCACAAGGATTTTCTGTGGATTTTGCAGAAAAAGGACGTGCTCGACATCCTCTTTCATGGATCATTTACCTGCGGCCCAGAACTATTAAAAAATGCAAATGTTGAAAGTTTTAAAAGCAACCCAGCTGGGTTTTGATGAACCTCCTCATGAAAAATAATCCTCCTTTCTTTTAGCAGAGAAATGCAGATGGGTTTGGGGGCACTAATGTCCTTCAGGCTGTCTGACAGCTCCAGGTCCCAGCACTCTGCCCTCCAAATGAGAGGGAGCTGCTCTGACAGGGAGAATTTCCACCAGCACCCCCTCCTGCCTTCCCAGCTGAGGGGAAAACAGCAGCAAGGCTTCGGAGCTTATTAACCTCTGCTGCTGGTGGACAAGTTACATTTGTCTGTGCAGAGTGGAGATGTGATTAAATTAAAAGCCCTTCTTAACCGTTCTCAGAATGCTTTCCTTCTGAGCTTCAGAGGCAGATACTGAAGCTTTGAATATCAAAGTTTTTTGGGGGTTTTGGGTATTTTTTTCTTCCTTTCTGCAGTAGTGAAGCACTAAGTTGATGAGGTTTGGGCAAGTACAGATGTACCCAGTGGCTTTTGACTGTTCTGGTCTAATTAATATTGATATAAGGCACCTGCACGGCTTCAGGACTGTATTCTCCTGGTGTTCAGAGGTGCTGAGCAGCCCTCTGAAGCCCGGAGAAGCTTCTGATTTTCCGTCAAATCAAGAACCTGACTGATCTTACCTGGTAAACTTCAGCTGCTGCCACCTGAGTGTGTCAGTCCTGCCTCCGTTTCAAAGCAGGGTCTTCTAAACTGGCAATAAATCCTCTCCTTTTAATCTGCTCAGCAGTGAGGAGCTCATGGTGCTTCCTCCTAGGCCCTAATTTGAGAATTTTCCTCCCTGACAAGAGATCAGTAGATACCACATTCAACTGATCTGAAAGGGTGTGGGTGATCCTGCTCTGAGTTATGGTAAAAAGAATTTAAACCCGAATCTCTGCTTAGTTAATGATAATGCTTGAGCACATTACATCTTCCAGGAGCTGTACAAACAATAACTAATTAGTACCCACAACTAACACGTAATCACGGGCTGTAATTATGCATTGCTATCAGACCTGGAGGAATTATTCATTGAGAAGAACTTATCCAACACATTTCGCTTCCCCCCTCCCCCCCTTTCCTGTTGTGAATCTGTTTGCAAAATATTCCCAGGTGTGTCTGTAGCTGATCCCACCCCATCCACAGCAGGAGTAAAAGGTGTCCTTGGGATTCTGAGCCATCAATTCCTGCAGTTGTTTGATCCCAGAATCCCTGAATGGGTTGGGAGGGACCTTAAAGACCACCCAGTTCCAACCCCCAGTGCTGGTTTGGGGCTATCATTTATTTTGGGACTTCTCTTATCTCCATTTATGTCCAGGCTCAGGTGAGTCAGGCCCCGAAGCACAGGGGCTTTACCTCCCCTCACTGTCCTGAGTGTGAATTAATGGTTGGATGTCTTGGAGGGCTTTCCAACCTTAATAATTCTATGAAATTGTTATCCAGAGAAGGGGAAAAGTGGTGGGAAGGGAAATGGATGCAGGGAGAAGGAATAAAAACCCAAATGCCATGATCCAGTAAATTCATTCTGGGTGGTCGTACTGGAATTAAATTTCGTGAAAACCTGTGTATGTCTCTCTAAATAATACAGATATCTCTCTATCTATATATAGAGAAATCTATCTATAGATGTATTTATATCAGGAGGGAAGTGCACTCTGCCACTGCTTCTTCTGCAAATGTCTCTGTATTCAGATTTGCTGTTTAATTGTTGCTGCTTTCCCAGCATTTTTGGGAGCATGAAGGAGATTGGAAGTGTTTAATCTTGGAAAAGAGATGACTGAGATGAGGCATGATTAAAGAATTCTCAATAATGGCTGATTTCAGCCAGAGTTATTTGGAGCTTCTCCTCTGTCTGCTCAGAAATTAGGAGATAGTGAAACTGAAAGATGGGAAGCAAAAAAAAAATCAGGCAAAAATACTTTTCTTCATTGGGAGAAATAAGTCTGGGGGGAGTCATTGGCACGAGATGTCCATGGGCTGAGATTTCCTGGCTTTAAAGAGAACTGGGCAGGAACAACTGAAAATGGATTGGGTGATGCTTTCAAGATATGTAAAGATATTTTAGAAAATATGTAAAGATATTTTATGGAATATGTGCAGATGTTTTATGAGATGTCTGTACATATTTTAGAAACGATTCCCAGGCTGCAGTGGACACTTCCCTGCCCATGGCAGGGGTTGGAACTGGAGGAGCTTTAAGGTCCCTTCCAACCCAAACCACTCCATGATAGGATGATTTATTATATAAAATTTCATTCTTTGAGGTTTAAGCCAGGCACAAGGAAAAAGATGATTTTCTCATCTGGTAAATTATTTTTACTCCTCTTGCTGCCTCTTGTGGCTGCTCTGTCCACACTGGTCTGAGGGAGCCGAAAGTCCCCGGATCTGAAACGTTCCCTTGGGTGAAGCGAGGCTCTCCCTTGACAGAAAACACCCCTAGAAGTACATTCCTTATGGAACTCCTCTCCTGTCTGCCATATTCACACTTTCTGTTAACAGTTGCTCGGATTTTGGTCTGCTGCTCAAAGCCACACTCTAAAAATTCCCCCTGTCATCTCCTGGGGTGGCCGCAGATGGAGCAGAAGGCTGAGGGGAAGAGCTGCAAGGGCGTCTCTCGTTCCCTCCCCTGGCATTTTTGCTCCTCTCTTTCAGGGAAGAGGAGGTGAAAATACAAATATGAGCTAAATGCAGGCTGTTAGTCTGGGAAAGCTCCGGGATCACTGCGGTGGGCACAGCATCCTTCAGGTAACCACAGCAACCAGGGGGTTGTGTTCAGTGCAGGGAGGATCCAAAAAATGCCACTTTTTGTCAAAAGCGGGGAATTTATAAATACTTGCCTGGAATGTGCTTCCCAGAATTGGTCCTTGTAGAGGTTTTAGTGGTGTTCCATTAAAAAAGAACTGTTAAAAGGTTTTACTGAGGAAAGAAAGGAAGAGCACTCATGTCTCAGAGAAGAATTTGTCTGATCTGACTGCAGGATCCATGTTCAGCCCATCAAGGTGTGCTTGGGTGGCTGATCTTCAAAGAATTTCCAAGCAAAAAGGCATTAATTAATCCTCAAAGTGGCTTTTGTGCACGAAGTAAACGGGTCTGGTAAGTGATGCTGGGGCAGAAGTCCCATGCCTCGGTATTTTCCTCTCCCAAGCTCAAGGAATGACATCTGGAATCCCCCTGCCCACAGCAAGGGGCTGGAACTGGATGAGCTTTAAGGTCCCTTCCAACCCAAACCATTCTGTGATTTTAGGATTCATTGATTCTAATCCCATAATTCGGAGCCAGGGTGTCTTTCCGCCAATTTCTCTGGGGGTTGGGGGTGGAAAATTTCCTGTTTAGTGGCCCAAAGAGTGAGATTTGATGACAAAAACCAAGTATTGAGACAGAGAAATCAGCCCACAGGCCCTTGGGGACAGGAGGGGACGTTATGGGAGCTGCAGCTGGGAATGGAGTGTCCTGGTGTGAGGGAGGTTCCCTGGAGGCTCCGGGTGGGCCGGGTGGGTGCTGCCCTGGGGCTCGGGCTGCTGCTCTCCTGCATCCCAGTCCCAGCTGCCCTGGCTCCGTGTCCCTGAAGATGATGTTCCTAAATGCCTGTTTCCCTGACAACCAAAGCCTAACAAATGATTGGTCAATCGATAAATATTTTTAGGACTGAGCACAGTTTATAACCTGCTGCCAAATTTCCCAGGGAATGGGATATTGGAGATCTGAGCCCCAGCTCTGGCACAGACTCTCCAGGCCTGTCTAAACGTCCATTTGCTTTGTGGTGGTTTTGTGCTCCTTGGAGCCATCGAATCCAAGTGCCTGCTAATTAATCACAAATAAAACCACCCTGAATTCTCAGGTACCCAGGGATGCACAGGCATGCCCGGCTCCTTTCTCCCAGGAGCAGTCCCAGAATGATCCCAGGGATATCACAAAGGGCTGCTCCTAACAAAGCTAAATTAAAGAAATGTCTTCATTTCCCTGGCAGGGAGATGAGAGGGATCGTGCTCATTCCTCTTTGTAGATATGGAAATTCCCCATTATACACATCTGGCACGAGCACTAATGAGGGCTCCTGGAAAAGTTGGGCTTTTGAAGAAAATTCATGGCAGCGCCCTGAATTATATGGAAAAAAGGAGAACATCATATCCAGCCTTTTTTTTTTTTCTATCCTGCCCTACTGAAATATTAAGATAATGTCTCTAAATAGCTGAAATTTGGGATGTCTGTAATTCCTGGGTTTGGGGATTCATCTGAGTCTGGTTCTCTTTGAATTGTTTAAGCCTTACATTAAAAACATCGAGCAGTAACAAAACTCATTTTTCTCTCCTTATTTCCTTCCCCTGCCTGGTTTATAAATTACTTGGGAACAGAGGAATTCTCACTGTGGGAGTGGCACAAAGGGGATGATCTTGCTCAGTGATTCACATCTGCTTAGATAAACTGGTTTTGGAGTAATCTTTACCTATTTTGTGCTTTTTTGTGTGTTTTTTTTATTTGTTGGTGTGTTTGTGAGGCTCTGGTGAACTGAAGTACACAAAAAACAAGGGATGAATTGGAGTGGTGGCTCAGGATCCAAGCCCTGGTTGCTTTTGATGGGATGAGAGCCAGAAAAATGAGATTTGTTGGCCTGAAGCTGCAGCAGTTTTGGGGTAGAGCACGGAATTGAGGTCAGGGCTTGTTCCCAAACAAGTGGGACTTTTTGTCAGGCACCTGGGCAAGAACGAATCTCCAAAAGCTTGGCACAGAAGGGAAGGAATGGGCAGCAGGAAGAGCTGTGATTTTGTGTTCCTCTGAACAGGTACATTGTTTATTCCAACAGAGACCAGCAAAGGTGGAATCCTCTCCCCTGGGAGCTGGTGCTGGTGAGGTTATCCTGGCGTTCCCAGGTTTGGGCCAAGCTTTTACTCCTGGCTTAAAATCCAGCAGAGTTAAGAGAACAGCCTCACCTGATGTCCAGGAATTCCCTCTGCACCGGGAAAAGGATGACACAGCCTCAGCGTGCTTGGAAGGACACATTTCATCTCTCCCCTGTGGGTGTTTAAACTTTCATTGCAAGTGTTTTGCTTTCTTTACCTGCCCTAAAGACCTCAGAGGATGAAAAGTTCATCAGAGCTGTCTGTGCTGGCCAGCTGCAAACGTGGCTGAGCAGCAGCTCTGAAGGTCATTAATTAATAGAGGGAGCTCAGCAAAGAAACCTGGAACGATCTGAGCTCATGGACTCGTTGTTATCCCAGATTCAGGGGTTTGCAATCTTTTCTGAAAGGTTCAGTGTTAGGATTCCTTTTCTTGCTTTGCTATTTTATCCCGGGTTCCTTTCTTAAGGACAAGTTTGCAGATTTTGTGCTGAGCACTTGGAGAAACAAAGAATCCTGAGATCTGTCGAGGAGGCGCCAAGCACTGGGAATGGCTTGGAAGCCTCACATTTTACTGGCTTTCCCAGCCTCATTTTCCAACAGTTTCAAATCATCACTGTTTTAATTTGATATTTTATTTTTATATTGAAAAGTAAATCTGGCTGGGAGAAGCCCAGACTGGCTCATGTTTCGCTTCTTCCAATTAGTCTAAAACTTCCTGCCCCTGAATTGTCTTGTGGGTTTTTGCCCACCTCGGGCTCTCTTATGCCATGGGAAATTAGAGAGAGGGATGCTTCACTTCCCTGGAATTTGCTTGTAGAGCAGCTTTATCACTGGGATGCTTGGAGGGGATGTTGGAATTTGGGAGGTGGCCCGAGAACTCCAAGGGTGGCCAGGACAGCGCTGGCCTGAGTGGCCTCGTTCTGTGACTACCAAAACTCCCCAGATTGTGAGGTCAGGGAAAGCTGCTCCCCTTCCCCACGAACAGGCAAACACCAACATCAGTCTGGCTGCTCGGTTCCCTCATTAGGCTCATAAATATGCAAATGAGATTACACCTTGGGGCTTAAGAAGTGTTTGTAAGGATGTCTTAATTGGAGGGGGGGGTGACATTGTCAGGGTGTCATGGCAGCATCTTCAGAAGAGTTTCTTGGGACTTTGGAGTGCGAGTCCTTTTATTACAATTTTGTTATAATCATCAGGAGGTTTTTGCACTTTGGAATTTTGTTTCTCTGGCAGGTCAGGCAATCAAAGGTTAATAATTAAGCAGAGGCCTCGTGTACTCAATTACCTGTCACTTATTAGCCTGGCTGCCCTGGGGCTGAGTCAATTCCTGAAGATTCTCCTCCTATAGAATTCCAGAGTCATGGAATCTTTTAGGTTGGAAAAGACCTCCAAGGTCTTCGACTCCAACCTGTGACATCCCCACCTTGTCCCCAGCCCAGAGCCCTGCGTGCCACCTCCAGGCCTTCCTGGGACACCTCCAGGGATGGGCACTCCAAACCTCCCTGGGCAGTTCCAAGGCCTGACCACCCTTTCCATGGGGAAATTCCTGCTGATGTCCACCCTGAGCCTCCCCTGTCCTTCCCTCTCCTCCTGTCCCTGTTCCCTGGGAGCAGAGCCCGACCCCCACCTTACTACAACCTCCTTTTCCATTAACCAGCATTTTTAAAGCTGTTTTGATCCCTTCTCAAAGAGGGTTGGAGAATGAAGTAGGTGCACAGAAACATGCAGTGACAATAGGGAAGGAAAAGCAAATCCAAGGAGGTGGCAGGAGATCACTGCAAGTGGAGGCCCAGGGTTTCCTGACCTGCAGCTTGAGAGGCTGATGGGAACTGAAATCCTTCAGGAATTTTCAATAGATTTGTGCTGAAGTCTTGTTCCATCGAGTATTTGCTTCCTTTGGTTTGGATCAGTGGCAAACGCAAAAAAAATTTCCAAATTCTCTGCACAGCCAAAGTTCTATTTCTCAATCAGCCATAATTACAAGAGATTTTAATTTTAGCCAGTGCTTCAGGGGATGGAGCTTAGAGTTTTACTGGAATAAGTGGAATTTGGGGTGGAGACAGACAAAAAGCAAAGCAGGAGTTTCATTCTGTTCAAAACTGAGGAGGATGAACATCATTACATCTGGGGAGAGAGCTCCTGCTTGAATTGGAGGGATTTATTCAAATGTTTAATGTGTTTATTTATTTAAATCCTTCCATTCTGTAAATATTGCTAAAGGACACTGAGGTAAGTTTAAAATAAGTATTTTCTTTATCAAAACACACAAATATTTACATGGATAGGAGAATATCCTGGAGCTGGATGTACCTTAATAGAGCTGTGGCTCTTCCCAGTACCTGTGAGCTCAGCCTGGAAGTTTCCTGAGCTTCTGGCTGTCCCTGGCTCATCCCTGTATCCACTCTGTCCTTTTCCTTTGGCTTATTCCCAAATATTTCACCTCACAGAGCTGATGGATCTTCCTGCCTGTTGCTTGTCACCTCATGGCGGTGTCACACTGCATTGATATTCCAAGATCAGGAATGATCATTTCCTTATTCCCAGTTAAATTTAAGGGATCAGGTCAGCCATCAGGAGGAATTTCTTCATGGGAAGCGTTGGAAGGGGCTGCCCAGGGAGGTTTGGAGTCCCCATTCCTGGATGAGTCCAAGGAACACCTGGACGTGGCACTCAGCTCTCGGGACTGGTTGTTTAATTTCCAATTTCCAATTAAATTCAAGATTTTGACCTCTAAAATCCCGAATGCCTTGAAATTTGCCTGTGAGATTCCCTGTGCCCAGAGCAGGAATCAAGAGGAACTCAAGCCTGGACCCTCCTGGCTGTACAGAGGAGGGAGGTGCTGGCAAGACACATTTTCCCAGGGACACAATTATTGTTGGAATCCTCTCTGTTCCACCTGAGGCAGGCAGAGCTATTGGGAATTGGAATACACCAAAAAATGGATTTATTTCACTTGTGGAGAAAGAGGGGCAGGAAAAAGGCTGGATGTACCTTTGCTCCAAGTGGGTTTGACAGTTAATTCTGGATAATGATTTCCTGGCTGTGATGGAACAGATGTTCCCTCACGGATGCTGTGAGTGACCCTGAGATGACCCTTCCAGCCCAAAGGGTTTGTGAGTGGTGGTGTCCCCTCTGCCCTGGCTGCTCCCTTTTTTGGGGGCTCTGGTGACAAAAGCTGCTTTCAGTGTTTCCTCAGCACTTTGTGGGTCACACCTGCATTTGTGTTTGGCTGCTTCATCCTTGGACCTGGTGATCTGGGAGGTCCTTTCCATAATGATTTTATGGGTATAGTTTTGCCTGTATGTTTGAGGCAGAGATTTCCATGGATTGATGTCTCCAATAATCCCAACATCAGGAACAGGCTAAGCTGGCACCAAGGCTGTACCTGGATCCCTGGATCCCTGCTCTCCGCTGCTGTTTCTCCTCAGACTGCAGCTCAGATGTCACTTTTCAGTGCTCTGTTGCTCCTGGGGAAGGTTGTTTACCTCCCTCGCGTCCTTTCCCCCTCCTTTTGTGTCAGGATTACAACAGAAGCTCCTTTCCCTTTGAAAGCTTTACCTGGGTGTGTTTCCCAGGATGGAGGAGCCAGGCATGAATCGAAATCAGGCACCCAAGAAGTTTTGCTGTTGGTTTGAAGGGAACCAGGATTCCATTTGAAGTGAGCAGAGGATCAGTAATAGTCCAGCAGGGAATTCCGTGAAGGGAATATATGTGGAAGGGAATCGATTTCCTGCCTGTCCCCGACTCAGAGAGAATTTTTGCTGGTTTGGAAGCAGCAGCCTCACTGTGGGGTGAGTTCAGCTGTATTTACCTCTTTTAGATGAAGAGACACAAAAGTTTCTTTCATTTCCCTAAAATCTGCTCTGAGAGTGGCACTGGAGCAGCCCATAGCTGGGGACATAAATCATCATTTGCATGGAGAGTCCCGGAGCGCCAACGCCAGAGCTCTGGAGCTGCTCCGATGACAAACAAGGTACATTTGGGGAGCTGGAGGAGCAAGTCAACGTGTTTACCTCCCCAAATGCGTCCTGGATACAATTCCTCTTTGCTGACTGGAGCTATTGGCCAGAGCATCATTTCTGCACGTTCCTGTGCCTGTTGGAGCTCACATTCTATTGATTTCACCGCAGATTCTGTTTTATTCCGTCATTCTGTTATCGGGCAAACATCACTAAAAAGATGAACATTTACAAACTCAGAGCACACACCAGCACAAAAGCATCTGTCTTAAGTGGGAGAGAGTCGAATATTGTGCATGACAACAAGAAAAGAAATTTGTCTTGCTGAGAGCTGGGCTGACTCTCATTTGCTGTGTGGGAAATTATGGCAGATATTGCATTAACATTGCAAGGCTCTGCCTCAGATCGAATCACAGAACACAAAAATAACCCTGGAGCCATTACCAACAGCAAAACTCAGGGGACCTGAGCACACAGAGCGGGACAGGGGGAATGGCTTCCACCTGAAAGGGAGCAGATAGGATATTGGGAAGGAATTCTCCCCTGGGAGGGGCTGGGATGGAATTCCCAGAGGAGATGTGGCTGCCCCATCCCTGAAGGTGTCCAAGGCCTGGCTGGATGGGGCTTGGAGCCACCTGGGATAGTGGAAGGTGTCCAGGGGTTGGAACTGGATGATCTTTAAGGTCCTTTCCAACCCAAACCATTGCATGATTCCATGATTCTCAGATTTTGAAAGTTATTTGAGTGGGAGTTGGGGGAACCGGTCCTCAAAGATGGGGAGCAGCTGCTCTGGGCAGGAGGGAGATGAGGGGTTCCCCCTGCACAGTCATTAATTATTTATGTTCCAGTGCACTTTAATTGTCATTAACACTTGCTCTTGACTCGGGTTTCTCTTTAATCCATATCAAAAATCCAAGTTCAAAACTTGCTCTGAGGTGATTCATTTAGACTTAAAAAGAATGTGGAGCTACACAACAACAATTTTTTAGCAGTAACTTCATGCTTTTCCCTCCTCCCATCTTTTCCTGCTGCTCCTTGACCAGGATTTGCTGTCTCTCTCACAGCTCTGGGGTTCAAGGCTCAACCCCAGGGCCCTGTCACTGCTCTATCCCTGTAGCATCGCGAATCCCGAATTCCCACAGCCCCCCACAGCCCCACTGCAGCCCTGCCCTCAGTTCCCCATTGGTCGTCTGTAATCCCTCCCCTGTTCCATTCTCACTGGCTGTTTCCCTGTTGATCCCTCCCATGTTCCCTTTCTCTATTGGATTTTACCCCTCACCCGCTTCCCTATGTCCCGGTATAAAACGCCAGTGCTCCCTCTATTCCGGGCTTTTCGCTGTACTCCCCATCTTCACAAGTAAATGTGCTGGAGCCAGAAACAGCAAAGCCTCTTCTCTCCTCCTTTGTCTCTGCCAGCGCACCTTCCACCAGCCTGAGGGAAGCCCCTTCGAGTGGAAGCTGTGTTCTCGACCGCTTTGTGTGTGCTCCTGCTGCGGCAGAACGTAGCACGCAGACCCCGGGCTCCCTGCATCCAGGCTCGCGCGCCCCCCCAAGCAGCCGACCTGGAAAGCTGCTGACGGCATCCTGATAACGTGGCCGCACAGCCACATGTCCCTAAAGGCCACCCTAAAGCCACTCAAACTCATCTGGTAGAAGACCCATTCCTTGTTTTCCCTGTCTCTGTGCGCAGTCCTTTCTACAGGACAAAAAGAGGCCTGAAATTCGTGTTCTGTCAGGAAGATAATGATGAACATCCTGTTTTCCCAGCTCTGAACCAGAGCTCCAAGGCTGAGGGCAATGAATAACATGAATAAAATAAATAAATAAATAAGATATTATCTGAGCTGCTGCTCCTCTGTGGCAGCAGGGACTGCAGCCAAAGCTTCACCTCAGCTGAGTGCAGAGGCCAAAATCCTCGAGGATTTGGGGAGAGAGGCTGCAGGATTTAGGCCTCAGATATTTTAATTCTTTCAGTAGCTAATTAAACAGAACTCAGCAGCAGAGATTTGGTGGGTGTGGGCGGCTGTGAGGGATTAAATCCCTTCATGTCCTTTGTAGTCCCTTTCTTTTCCATCTCGGGGTTCTGCATGTGCTGGTTTTTGATAACAGTTTGGTTCTAAGCTTGAACCAAATTATCTTATATTAATTACATCGGCCACCTTTAAAAAACAACAAAGCCAAGGAAAAAAAGACCCCAAAGCACCCCAAAGCCACGAGAGAATTCGGAGATGTCCCAGAGACAGAAACAGAGCCACTTGTGGCCAACTTTCCGTCAACTCTCCCAATCCTTGGTGACCCCAAGAGCCTGCACAGGCACCTCGTCCCTCAGAGCTGTGGGTTTAAAACAGACAAATCACCCCATAATGCTCCCCCCAATATAATTTATTATAAATGTATAATTTATAATAGATATAATTTATGTAGTTATTCTTTTATGTTATAGTTTATCACTACCACTGCCAGTGGGTAGAGACCACAGAAGTCCAGGGTCCAGGGTCTTTGCAAGCAGGACAGTGGAGTGGAATTCCATGAGGGAAGAGGCAGAAGGTGTTGGGAAGATCGCTTTGTGCCAGTGCAGGCTCTGGATTTAGTTCCTTCTCCCAGCCTGGGGGAGGAGAGCTGTTAAAAGAACATGAATTGTAAATTGCTGCCGAGAACACATAGAATTCCTTTTCTCTTTAAGAAACAGGAGCAGGAAAAACCCAGAAAGGCCCCTCTGTAAATCTGAGCTAATGGGGCAGCTGCATTCCAGGCGCTGCAGATGTGCAATTCCAGCCTGGGGACAGCGTTGGGAACTCCATCATCATCATTCCTGCGAGAGCCTTCCCTGCTCACAGTTCTGCTCCAGTGGCAATGGGGAAAAAGAAACCCTCAGACGGGTTTGGGAAAAATCTGTTCAGTACCATCCTCCAGCTCCATGGGCTGAGTTTTCCATATGTTCTGACTCAGGCAGGCTCTGGAAATGGGAAGAGGCTGTTAGAGAGGATTTATCACAGTTAATTGGGAATATCCAACATCGCAAAACATCGGGAATTTTGGGGTTTGCTCCTGCATCTTCTTTACGTCCAATATAATTTGGTTTTTTATACCAAACTGCCTCTTTTGTGTCACTGAGTGTTCAGGAGGAGGCATCGCTGCCCTAAAAGTGATTTATTTAATGCCGTTTAATGGATTGCAAAGGAATTATTTTTTCTATGGGGTCTTGAGGTCCTTTGAAACCTGAAGTGAATTAAATCAGCTCTCAGAAATACCTTTCCCTCTTCACCCCCAGAGAAACCCATCTGAGCAGCAGAAGAGCAGGTTTCTATTCTGGCTTCTGCCTCCCAGGAAGAAAAATATCTGATGTTCAGCCGTGTTCCCTGGACAGATCTGCCAAACGGGTGTCCCGCGGTGCCAGTGTGCTGCAGGATCAAAGGAATTTTCCACATGGATCAAAGCATGAGGAAGTCTTGACCGCACGGTGCAGATCTTGGTTTTCAGCCCTCCTTAATTAATGATGGAGATAAAACGTGGGCTGGGAGATCCAGTTAAGCAAGAGGAGGTAATTAGTCAGAGAAATTGTGGAGTGTCCTGAGTGGGAAGGGACCCACAGGGATCATCAAGGCCAAATCCTGGCTCCAGTTAAACCAAAGGCACCGACGAAACGGTGTTGCTGCAGCTGGAATTCTGCTTTAGGAAGGATCCTTCTCTTTCTAGAGCAGTTGAAAAAGAAATTAGGAAAATTTGGAATTCTGATGACATTCAGAATGAAATGTGGTGATTCAGGGAATGTCTTCCAGCACCGGGACAGCACCTGGAGATATCCAGTGGGAGAGGAGAAGTGTGTATATTTTGGGACTGATAATGCCCTGTGGGTGTCTGACCTTCTTCAAAAGCCCTAAAAATATTTAAATTTGTTGAAAGATTTGCTGAGCTCCCTGAGCTGGCCGCTTGCACTGCTGATGTTCTCCCCAAGGTGTTGGGAAGCAGCTGCGGCCAATTCTGGGCCCATCCCCAGCCCTGCAAGTTCCCATCACCAGGCTGACTCGAGGGATTGGGCAGGGGACAAAAGGAGCACTGAGGTGTCACTGTCAGCCACAAACCTCTCGCACAGAGAATTTGGGGCTTACAGGGAGGGAGAGTGAAAAACCCCGGTCTCTGGAGCACCAAGTGCTGCTGTTTGACATCAGCCTTTTCCTGATCAGTGCTAGGGCTTGGTTTGATTTCCAGCCCTGCAAAGAAAAGTGTCCTGGAGTCTGTGCAGGTTCCTGATGCTCAGTCCTCAGGGAAGAAAGCAACCTTGACTTCCCCAGGAACTGATTCTTATCCCTGACCACATCTGTGCTGTCTCAGGAGCTCCCATTGTCTCCGTGTCGCCTCCTTTGAGCTGTTAAGCGTCTCTTCAGCACAAATCTTGAGAGCAGATGTCTGGGGCTCGAAGCAGTCAGGCTGCTGCAGTGCAAGCACGAGAGCGGCTCTGCTGAACAATGGATTCCCCCACCATTCCCAAAGGGAAGCCTTTTCCCTTCATCCATCTTTCCCTGTCACCATTTCAGTGCTAAGCCTTGTTTTGTTTAGGTAAAAGGTACCGTACTTATGATTTTTAGACATGCATTAAACAATAGGGCCTTTTCGAAGGAAAGGATAAATTACAGCTTCAGAATTGCTAGAGTGTGGTTTTCCAGAGCAGCAGAATTCGTAGAGAGGGATCATTAATTTCTGATAAAAGCCCTTAGCCACCTGTTGCACTGGGATTACAAAATCCTTCGCCAGGGATCCAGGTTTGTGTCTTTTTGCCCCATGTTTTTGTGGCACTAATCCCATCCTCCAGGGCTTTTGTTGGATGACTGCAGAGACCAGGAGAAAAACACCTTCCCTTCCCTTCCCTTCC
>VWZW01002791.1:353613-369096 GCA_013397115.1 Edolisoma coerulescens | reverse complement strand
CCTTCCCCTTCCCATGCCAGCTCCTGCAGGGAGCTTTATCCCTCTCCTCCGCAGTATTTCCAGCCAGCAGGGCCATGATGGAATTTAAGAGGCGATTTCCCAGGCTGTGCTTGGGCTCAGGGTGGAGCCAGTTGCTGGATTTAGAGTTGAGGAGGAATATTTCCTTGTGGATCAGGTGCCAGGGATATTCCATCCTCCTCTGTAGTTTGGGGCAAGGCTGGGGAGTTTCCTTGCTCCTCAAAACTCTCCTGCTCTCCTGAGGATCTTGGATATCCCCTGCCCCTTCTAAAATTTTTCTCTTGTGCTTCAGAACTTGGGTTTGCTCCAGGAGTGTGTTCCCTGGAAGTGTTGTGGTGTTTTGTCTCTTGGTTATTTGCCTCAGGGTACAAGGGACAAGACTTTGTCACCTCAGGTCTCACATGAGCATCCCCACTGCCAAGGATTGGGATTCAGGATTTACTAAAGTCAGGTTTATTGACCTTACAATGAATTAAATAAACCCCTGGAGTGTCCCAGTGTTTGTACATCCCAGGGCTTCCAGAGCTGGACACCTTCCCTTGCCCAGGAAGGTGTCCCATGGCAGGGGGTGGAACGAGAGGGTCTCTAAGGTCCCTTCTATTACCCAAACCAGTCCATGGTTCCATGATATTCCTGTGCACAGACATGGATTCTGTGCCTTTGGAATAAGAGCCCCTAATTCCAGTTGTGGTCCTGTCCACATTTCCAGAGTCAGGTCAATGCCACAGGTTATGGAATCATCATCAAATCCTGGAATGGTTTGGGTGGGAAGGGACCTTAAATCCCATCCAGTGCCACCCTTGCCATGGGCAGGGACACCTCCCACTGTCCCAGGCTGCTCCAACCTGGCCTTGGACACTTCCAGGGATCCAGGGGCAGCCACAGCTTCTCTGGGAATTCCAGGCCAGCCCCTCTCCACCCTCCCAGCCAGGAATTCCTTCCCACTATTCCACTTATCCCTGCCCTCTGGCAGTGGGAAGCCATTCCCTGTGTCCTGTCCCTCCATCCCTTGTCCCAAGTCCCTCTCCAGCTCTCCTGGAGCCCCTTTAGGCCCTGGAAGGGGCTCTGAGGTTCCCTGTGATCTTTCCCTTCTCCAGCCTGCGTGACCCAACCTTTGGAAGTCGCAGGGATGGGCACAGAGCACACAGCCCTGGGCTTTTGGAGTTGTGGAAAACCTGGCCCCTGAACACATCCCAGGATTCCTCTGGAGTCCTGTTTGGGGCTGGGAAATCAGGACAGGGAGTGCAGAAGGCAAAGCTGCCATTTCCTGTAGCCCTTTGAGTGCGACATATGCAATGTCTTGTGAAGGAAAAGTGATCCCAACTGTTGTGTTTAATTTGTTCTGTTTCGTAACTGCTCGTGGTTCCAGTAAAACCCCTTTGCCAGCAGAGCTGAGCAGAGGGAGGAGGGAGGAGGAGAGGAAGCAAAGTGGCTCCATGGAGCTGGAATTTGCATAATCGGGCAAAGCAGAATAAAACGCTGTGCAGCGCCAGCTCGTTTGCATAATGCCAGCCCAGGGAGGTGGCACTGGGGAGGAACGGGGAGGAACCCCGAGCTGGGGGTTCCCACTGCCCCAAAACCTGTTGGGGTCCTGCTCCCAGCCAGGAGGTGACACTGGAAGTGACGTCCCAAAGATGGGTTTGGTTTTACCATTTGTGTGCCCAGCTGAAGAGGGAAGGAAGAGCAGCTCTGAAAGCGAGTAGCTTCCAAATAATAAAAGTATTTGGGACTTTGGCATCTCTTGTTGGTGAGCAGCCCTGTCACTGAGCAGAAATGCAGGCTCCCATACCTGTTTTTTTTTAAGGAAAGAGGCATTTTTCCCGCTGGATCATTACTGGGTCATGACTTGCCCGCACCCAGCGGTGGCTCAGGACAGGTCCCATTGCTGGAGGTGGCCCAGGTACAGCTGCTCCAGCCTCCCACACTGATCTGGCTCCAGAACCAGAATCAGGGGCTGGAAAGCTCAGGAGTTTTAGGTGGAAGAGGAACTGGATGGCATACAGAGTGTTGGTGCATCTCTGTAATGCTGATTCTTAGGGAAAAAGCAAACCCCCACTGAGCTGCATTTTCAGCAGGCCTCGCTCACCCAGCAATCAAAACAAAGGACCAAAACTCCCATTTTTAATTTGCATTTAATAATACAATATTTTTTCACTTGAAAGATGTTTATTTGTTAAAAAAAACGAGCTCAGCGTTTGCAGCCTAAAGAGCTTACACCTCATGAAATTTTGAATATTTCCAATATCGGAACAGAGAATAATTATGAAAAATAAAATGCCATGAAGAAAGAAACATAATGCTGCAGAGAATTTGACTCAGAATCAATAACTGAGGCTCAGTTTTGTATCTAGCCTGGTATTCACATGTTCCTTGGAATACTGACTTTGTGGGATGAGGGGTTGGATTTGTTCCCAGGTTACATTGTTTAGGATTATTAAAGTCAGCATTTAAAAATCCGGGCATTATTTTGGTACCTTCTAATGACTGATTCTAAAGGTGTTGAGGGGAAAAACATCCTAAATCCTCTGAACATCCCAAATCATCAGAACATCCCAATTCTTCTAAACCATTCCAATCCCTCAGAACATCCCTCAGGGAATGATGGCATCAATTAACACAGAATTAACAGGTGAATTTTGCACTTCCCAGGGTTGTGAGGGCAACAGGGTCAAACAAACTCAGTCCTTCTTTATCCTCTTCTCTGCTCCTGCACCTTATTTGAACAAAAAAAACCCATGAAACCAACTCTGAAGGTTTTAAAAGGATCTGAGGTGGTTCCAAATGTTTTGATCGAAGCTCCATGTGTGGCCAGAGCCCGGGTGTTTCATTCCTGCCTGGAATGGCTCATTCCCAGCTCATTCCATGGCAGACAGGGATCCCATCCATGCCCAGCGTGTGACCATAATTAGGTCAGACACAAAGCCCAGGCAGAGCACAGCTGGTTTGCAAATTAATCACAGCTGAACAGAGCCCGTGACAAAGGCAGCGTCCTGCGGTGGGTGATAGCAGGGACTGCAGTTCCTGGAATCTCAGGGGCTGCACGGCTCCTTCCAGGGCCATGGCATGGGATCAGGGAGTCAGGGAATCATGGAATGGGTGCGGTGTGAAGGGATTTTAAAGCTCTTCCAGTTCCACCCCCTGCCATGGGCACCTCCCGCTGTCCCAAGGTGCTCCAACCGGGCCTCGGACACTTCCAGGGATCCAGGGGCTGGGAATTCCATCCCAGCCCCTCCCCACCCTCTCAGGGAGGAACTCCTCCCCAAAATCCCATCTATCCCTGCCCTGCTTCACTGCAAAGCCATTCCCCCTTGTCCTGCCATGGGTTACACCCAAAAAAAGGCCAGTTGCTTTCTAAGTGCCTCTGATATTTAGCGGAAGTTACCCTCTGAACCCCTATGAATATTTGATTTTTCTTTAAAAATATAAAAGTAATTGTCTATGTCATGTTCCTTTTTCATGATGTTTATTCACTGTGCAAATCTAGAAATCAATGACGATTTCACCAGGAAGAACCCTTGGATCTGACAAGAAAGGCACATTTTAGGGAGCTTCATCCACTTCATTACACATTGGCAACAAGTGTTGGAGTCAGCACTTCCCTGCCGGGCTGGGGATGCTCCTCAATAAAAGCCTGGTACTTAATTTTACACAAGTTCTCCATTAATTTTTTACAGGGAGGATTTGGGCTCGTGTTCTTTACAAACTCTGCTGTAACCCCAGAAGAACATCGTGTTCCCAATGAATGTTTTACGTTACAAAGAGCACAGCCCTAGGAAGGGATGGGAAGAGCAGAGGGGCCCTGAAATCCTCTCTGATCTGGAGATTTGGGATGTGGAATGGGGAAACACAGCCAGGCTGAGCTGCAGGTGGGAGCATGGGATGGGCAGTCCATGGAAAACCTTGGAATTCCAGGATGGTTTGGGTTGGCAGGGACCTAAAAGTCACTCGACTCCACCCCCTGCCGTGGGCAGGGACACCTTCCCCCATCCCAGGGTGCTCACAGCCCTATCCGACCTGGCCTTGGACACTTCCAGGGATCCAGGGGCAGCCACAGCTGCTCTGGACAACCTGTACCAGCTGCCCAGAAGAGACAGAATACAACGGTGATTAATCCCAAAATTCAGAGTTTATGTGTTTAAATACAGTCCATAAAATCCCCAAAGTCATTGAAATCAACAGAACTCCCAAATGTGAAGTTGCCACCATTTGGTTTCATGTTTTGAGCATTTGAGGACTCTCCCTCCACATTCTCCGGATTTTCTCTGTACCAGTAACAGACCCGGAGCATTTGATGAGATGGGATCAGGGTTTGGTGAGGTTTGGAGCAGTATTAACCTTTTGCACACTTCCCACCTGTGAAAAGCAGCTGAAATACGAGCACAGATTCTTTGCAATTTGAGCAAAAACCCACCCAGGCTGCAATTTCCTCTGGCAGTGACATCACCACCCTGATTTTTGAATCAAATTGGTGAAGCAGAAATGAGGTGAGTTTCAACCCAGAGCAGGTGTAAACCTGATTTCTGTTATTCCCATAATGAATTTAAAAGCCCTGTTATGAACACTCTGCTTCCGCAGGTGTTACACCCAAAAGCTTGGACTTATCGACCTCCAGCCAATTATAACCTAATTAATACAATTTGCTTTTTGTATGAGAATAGCAAAATGAATTGAAATAAAAAATGGGGTTGATGTCAGTGGGACAGGATCAGTTCCAGAGGGGTCGGGGATCCCACATGGGAATTCCATCTGTTGACTTCAGGAATCAAACAGATCATTGTTATTGGGATTTCTTTATTTATTCACTGGTGAATTGGATCAGATGAATAAATTCCAAGACACAGCCAGAAGCTGGTGGTGCTGAACACGGAGTTGCTCTGCAAAAAAGGCAGGAAACCCAAAAAAAGCCCAGTTATGGCCCAACTGTGCAGATTTAGCTGCAATAAAGTCACTTCGGCTCAACTGCAAAGGAAAATCAAAGAAAAATCCTCATGTTTCCTTCCTATTAGAGATATAATGGAAAGCAGGTATGAAAATGCAATTTATAGAGACACTCACTTCAAAATGCTCTGAGGCAGACGTTGTCTGATTTGTGTTTATGGAACTACAGCAAGGAATTCTTTTGTCCAAATTGGAATTTTGCTGTTTGCTCCTTGTTTGAATCTGGCATAATCCGAGTGCTGGGTATAAAACAATCCAGGGAAAAAGGTTGTTCCCGAGGCAATGTCTGGGTTAGGATTTTTCAATGTCAGAGTTTTTTTGAGGGCAAAGAAGTTATATTTGAAAAGAGAATATGCTTTCAGAGCTTTAGTTTTTGTCCCTTCTCAGATGCTCCTGGTGAGCCCCTGATCTCCCATTTGATTGCAGTGAATTTCTGAAAAATAAGGAGAAAATCACGGAGTGGGAGCCGTTCCCTGATCCCAAACTCCAGTGCCACACCAGGATAAGGGCACAGGGAGATGGGAAGAGGGTCCAGGAGCTCAGAGAGGAGGAGCAGCTTGTGCAGCTCTGCTGTGGCATCACCTCACGTGTTGCTGCTGAAAAATTCCTGGAATTCATAGCCCAGCACTGCACATCCCTGGATTTCCCTTAGTTTCCCCCTAATTTTCCCTTTTGCCGTAGTTTTCCTGCGCACCCTCGGTGCCGGCTGGCTCTGCAGGGTTCCAGCTGCAGGATGTCTGGCTCTGAGGACACTCCCAACACTCACAGCAGGTTCATCCCAGTGCTGAGAGTGGAAGCTTGGAAGTTTGGAATTAGCAGCTGTTCCAGCCATCACACCCCGCTGGAACAGCTCCGAGGAAGTTTCCTTGTGGGGTTTCTGCCCTCACCTGCTCTTGACCCTGCACACAAATATCCACAGAGCCCTCCATTTGATATTTTAATCTTTTTTTAGCTTCAAAATTCCAGCTGGACTGATGTAGCCCTTGGCAAAACAACAATTTAAAGGAAATCCCATATAAGCATTTCAGAGTTTGAAGGGATGCAGAGGGAAGCAAAACCAAGTGCATTTAAAATTTGCCTCTGGAAATGGAAGGGGATTGAGGTTTCACAAGGAGCTGTGCCCTGGAATTCACTTACAGGGGTATCTAGAGGGAAAATGCCCTGGGAGATTCCTGGGCTGGTTGCATTTTTAGGACAGGATGCAGTGGAGCAAATATTTGCATTTAGCCAAGATATTTGTATATAAAATACGGAAAAAAATATATTAGACATAAGAAATTATATTTATATCATGTAGACATGAAATTCTCTATATTACAGTATAAATTCTCTATATTACAATAGATAGCCTAAATATTACGTTACATATTCTATGTTTAATATGCAAAATTGCAGTGGCAGGACTGCTGTGGGAGCTTTCTAAAGTCCAGGGGTCGGCAGGTTATGGATGAACCGTTCCTTCCTGTGGAGAAAGGGAAGTTGTTACACTGGAAAATCCCTCCAGGACAGCTTCCCTGGCATTCCACAGGTGCCTGAGGGAGCTGAGTGTGACAAGGACTCCAAGCCCCACGGGACTTTGTGCCACTCGGGGTGTGCCACAGGCGCAGCCTGAGCTGCCGGGGAATTGCTGCTGATTCCTCAGAGGCACCGAAAGGAGCTGAGGAGATAATTCCCTGTGAATGATCAGGGAATGGGATTGCAGGAATCTTTTTGACTTCTTCAAAACCCTTCATCAAAGAGGATTTATTTTCTTTCCCTCGTTAGGTTATTTAAATAAATTACCTGGAGCTCTTTAGGCAGGGCCCAAAGTTGTGTCTGGCTTCAGACAGAGGCAGTGCCTGGGGGGAAATAATCTGATTATTGAACTTAATTCTTTCCACTCCATGGCCCCGGTTTATTCCCAGTTCTACCAGTGCTGGAGCCATTTGTCACCTTGAGGAGGACTGGGAATGATCCCTTTCCATCCCCCTGGAACCCGGGCACAGGAACAGCAGGAGCGGGAATGGCTGTGGGTAAAACCAGCTGTGGCTTCCCAAAAAAAAATTAACAACTGGGAGCCGTTCTGTGTGACTGGAGCTCAGGAGTGGATTGGAATGAGGGAATTTGCTGTTTCCAGCCCAGCACACAAAGCCATTCCTCGTCAGCAATAAATTAAATATGAGGCTTTGCTGTACCTTCGTCTGTCACCGAGGCTCAGCGCACAGGAACGGCTCCCGCTCCTGGCCTGTGGAATATTTAACAAATTCCAATGGTAATTACGTTAAATCATTTATACAACAACACAGAGGGGGTATAAAGTCCAGACAGCTCCATAAAGGCTTTGCATGCTCTAATTTGCTTTAAAAATGAGAACATGTCAGGGCTCACACGAACTGAGTGTCAGCTCCTGGGCTGACAGGAAACTTGGGATGCTCTGGATTAAGGACAACTCCCTGCTCATCAAGGAGGGCAGGAACCGTGTCTTCTGGAACCTGAATTTCACTTCAAAGCCCAAAGAATAATGGAACCTTTCGAGGAGCTGACAGGAAACATTTAAAACAAAAGCTTTTCAGTGGATTTTCTTCCAGCTTATGTAACGTAAAGTCATTCTTTGGAACTCATGACTCTGAGATGGCTTCGAGATCCAGAGCAACAAGGGGTAAAAATAACATATTTTCAAAGGACAGGTGTGCGATTAATGAGGATATTCAGGGTTATTATTCAAAGAGAAAGGGATATTCAAAAGTTATTATTCTGGATTTTTGGTGGGGATGCAAAGTCATAAGTTTAGGGACACAAACTGAGTGACCAAGGCTGAGGTCTGGGAGATCAGGATGCCTCACGAAAGAATAATAACCAGTAAATTTTAACCCAAACGAATTTCTAACCTCTTTTAAGTGTGTTTTGTGCTGGGTGTGGTTTCTCAGGTGTGGTTTGGAGAAGCACAACCCCGGGTTAAGTTTCAGTTCCATTTTCTCCCTGCTCTCTTTCCTGGTCCCTTCCCTGCACTCCTTTTGCCTTCTCTGTCATCAACGTGGAGAGGAAATGGGCTGGCACAAAGTGTTTTAAATCAACACAGCACCGAACAACTGAGTTCAAAGGGAGTTATTGGAGGGTTGATGAAGTTCAACCAGTCCTGGTGCCAAATTGCTCACCTGGCTCAGGCTCACCTGGCAGGTTTGGCACAGCCGGGACCTACAAAAATAATAACAAGGATCACTCCCATCCACTGCCTCTTTGGAGATATTTTAACACCACTTTGATACCTTTAGCCCAAGGATTTGAAAACACTAATACTACTACTAATAACAGTAAACAACTACTATAAAAGAATTAAATAAGTGACCAAGGACATATTGGGGAACTCCCAAAACTGTGTCCCAAAATGCAGCTTTTTTCATTCTTTTTGATTCTTTTGCATTGCTCTCCCTGCCCTTGTGCAGCCTCCCAGAGCAGATTTCCCTGGGAATGTCTGGAGCAAGGAGGAATTGCTGAGCTTGATGAACTCCTCAGCTCCCCGTGAGGGAAGAGGGGAAAGGAAGGGGTTTTTCAGGTATAAACAGAAGTGCAGACTCTGAGGGGCAGTGACTGTAAATGGAATTTTAAACTGCTCCCAGGTGAAGACAAAAGTGCAGTAGGAGGCTCCTGGAAATGCAGGGGGTCACCACGAGCCCTTCCAAAAATCACCTTTACCAGGACACAGGTTCTGTCCCTTCTCCTCCTCCCACAACAATTTTTTGCTGCTTTCTCACGATCTGGTGACTCCCAGCCAAACTGGACCAGTTTTTGCATGATGCTGACTTTGCTCCTGGAGGAGAAAAGCCTGAAATCCTTCTCTGTCAGCAGAATGGAACTTTCTAGAACAAACTGTGCCAAAGGGTTGGTGGGCAAGCCAGAGACCGGGAAAAAATCTGCATTTGGCTGGGACTGGGCATAATCTTCCTCTTCTCTGCCAGTGAATCAAAGAGCTTTTGACAATAATTGTGCAGCATTGTGTGATAAAATGAGTGCATTTTTGTGGTTTTAGTTGTTTATGACAATGCTGGGGTAAAGAAAAGGCTGAATTTGGGTCCCAGATACAAAATGGGAGAAGTGAGCGCGTTGTTTTCACTCTGGGTTGCAGAAGGAGAATGAGCAGTCACGTGAGTTTGGATTAGAAGTGTCCAGCTGGGAATGTGGCCTCCCTCTGGCCTGTATTCCCCTCCCTCACACCCACAGAACTGCCTCCATCCCACTTGGACAAGTGACAGGATCAGAGGAAACACCCTCAAGTTGTGCCAGGGGAGGTTTAGACCAGATTTTAGGGAAAATTCTGTCACAGAAAGGGTTGTAAAGCATTGGAGGGGGCTGCCCAGGGAAGTGGTGGAGTCCCCATCCCTGGAACTGTTCAAAAACCGTGTGGATGTGGCATCTGGGATGTGGTTTAGTGGTGGCCATGGTGGTGCTGGGTTGGCTGGATGTGATGGTCTTAGAGGGATTTTCCAACCTCAATTCCACGGTTGTGCGCTGGGATTGCTGCTCCTCAGTGAGCCCTGGGGCAGCTGGAGCTGGGATTCCATTGAGTCCCAACCTGGCACCTCAATTTTTGTATTATTTTGTTCCCAGTTGTGCTGTGCAGCCGTGAAACCCCTGGCACTGCAGTTCCCAGCTCCTCAGGGCTGCCAAGGCTGTGTCACACAGCTCACAACTCCCTTATCTGAAGATTCCAAGCACTAATGGAAATGATTATTGGCGGTGGTGAGGCCCAGAGCACTTCGTAGGGAAGGGGTGGATAATTTTCTTTCCTTATGATGAAGAGTCCAAGACAGACAAGAAATGGCCCAAATTTGATTGCGGTCCACTTACAACCAGAAACAGCTCCAGAATTTTTAAAGAGTTGGCTTGAGCTCCTTGCACTTAGGGAAATGACGGGGTCTGTCTGGGACAAACCCTGAACGGTTCCTGAATGGCCAATTCATTATCCAGCAAAGGGATTAATTTTATATCGTGGGGTTTGGCTGTTCAAGTCAATTCTGCCCTTGGGATAAAGTGTGAAGAGAAAGCATGAAAACAACAATTATTATTATAATGATAATATAATACTACTACTAATAATAATAATAACAACAACAACATCCCCACCAGGAATCTGGGTTTGCTGCATTTGTATCATGGCTGGGTTTGTCCCCTTGCACTTTTGTATGTCTGTAGCATCACAAATTCTTCAGGAGCATCAGCAGCAACAGGCCTGGTGTGGAAGGAGAATTGCCAACTCCATCCCAAAGAACTGGGGAGAATTGCTGTCTTTTGAAACCGTAGTGGAAAATTTATTGTGGACTTCTTGGAAAGTCAGGGAGGAGATGCAGGTGGTCCAACACTGGCTGGAAACGTTGAGAAGCGTTGGAGTTACCTCCCTTATTAATGATACCTTTGGGATTTCCACCTGCACCACTCCAGAGTTCTGTGTTCCTCTCTGGCGTTCAGAGCTCATTTTCTCAGCTCTGATCCCAGACCCTGAAGCCATGATCCAAGAGCTCAAAGCCAGTCCTCTCCTGGATTTTTTGGGCAAGAGTTCACTCCAGGGAATGCCAGGCAGTTTATGTCACACTAAATGTCACTGCCAGAAGAGGAACCCACACATTCCCTGGAAATACAGATTTTTATCAATCACTCAGCTGGGGATAAAAAGCCTGGAGTTCCTCCTGATGGGTGTGCCTGGAGTTCTTCAGAATGTACAACTGGGATGCATGGAATGGAGTGGGGTAGAATGGAATCATGGATTTCCAGAGTGGGTTGGGTTGGAGGGACCTTAAAACCCACCCGGTGCCACCCCTGCCACGAGCAGGGACACCTCCCACTGGAGACCCTTCCAGTGCACCCAGATCCAGGGCTGTTGGTTTCATTCATTGAATAAACGTTGGCAGGGCTCTGGGTCAAGACTCTTTGGTGGACACGGGATAACACAACAAGGATTTGTACTCACCGTGACACTGGCAACAAAAATAAAGAGAAACACCTAACGCAAAGCCAGGTTTGGAGCCCCAAAAGAATAACTGGTTTTGGGCTCACAAAAATAACATCCCAACGTACTCTGAGGGCAAGCACTGAACTGCTCACTTATTATAGAGCATTAGTCACTCCAGCACACCTCCAACCTCGCTTTTTGTTCTTTTCATTTCTTCTGCACGGGCTTATTTTTAGAGGAACTCGCTGCACTCGGATTCATGTGCAGCAACGCAGCCTAAAATATCAGCCTTTAAATTAATTCTATTCCCCCCCTCCAGCAAAACAACTAAAATTACACTGCCTGGCGGATCCCAGGCTCTGCCACTCCCCACCCTCTTCTTTTCATGGAGGACAAATCTCTGCAGTCCATGTGCCGTGGCTTGGCTGAGCCAATTCCACCTAGTGGTGTTGAAAAAGACTTTGTGGCTCTCATTTCTACTGAGCTCCCAAGTTTCGGAATAATTTCTCTGGATGAACGGTTGGAAACGTGAGGAGGATCTGAAGGGGTTTGGTCCTGGAGTTTAAGGCTGGCTGGGACCCCTTCTGGTGGCCCCAACAGGGAACTCTGGGCATCTTTTCTGATAGCCACAGGGTTTTGGAGATCTCTGAGTGTTCTTTGCTGGTGCAGTTCTTTGGAAACTCTCCTGAGTTCCCTGAAATTGAAATCTGTGATTAAATGTGGTGTTAATCAGCTGCCAATCACAGCAATTATGGATAAATTCTAGTCTCGGAGACTCCAGGATAAGCAGCAGGACAGGATCAGCAGCACACTGCTGGAAATGTGCACTGATCTCACTCCTAACATTAATTCAGACCACAGCACGCTGAGTTTCCAGCAGGTGATCCAATCTCTCGAGCTCTGGGCAGGTATGGAGGCACAATCCTGTTTTTCCTGAATTGTGTGCTGGAAACACTTCATGCTCCCAACCAGACAGCAGACCCAAGGGTTTGACCCCAGACATTTCTGCAAGGATCCGTTTAGAAGAGACTCTGCTTGTCCTGGGATATTTCTACATGTCAGCTCTTCAACTTCAATATAAAAGTACAAAACTGTTTTTTGGGCTGTGGCTGTGACACAAACCTGCCCTGGGGGAGAGCCAGGGGCACCCAGGGTAGAACAGCAGGATTTGGGTGTGGAAAAGCACCCAGAGAATCACCAAAGGGGTTATTGGTTATCCATCCCCTGGGATGTCACTTAAATTCCTGCAGTCTCCGTTTGGATGCAATAATAGGTTAAAACCAATGTCCTGCTCACTTCCAGACATTGTCCAAGGAAACTTATGGCCTAATCCAAGGAAATTCTTTGTTCCCTCCTCATGTGCACCTTCCTCTCTCCTCTTCCATGCAGGATTGTTTATCCTGGATCATATCCTTGCATCCCATATCAGTTCTCCCCCTTTCAGGTTCCGTAGCCCCCACTCTCCATCGTTCCTTGTCTCAGCTTTAATGACTGATGATTTAATATCAATTAATCATTGATGATTTATTAACTTGCTTGGCTAACTGGCATTATCCTGGTTTTCCATCCTTCACCCCGATAGACCTGATTGACCCTGAGGAGCATTTAAGGCAGGTGACAGTGACAAGGCCGGTGAGGCTGACAAGGCAAGTGACAGGAAGAGGCCCTGCACTGCAAGGTTTGCTGGGCACTGAGAGCTGTGTGGGGGTGTTGGGATGAGATCCCTGGGGCATTCCGAGCTCTGATCCTGTGGACAGATCTGATCAGGCCCTCAGGCCAGGAAGAAGTCACCTCCTGATTTTCATTTGAAGAAGGAACCAGCACCTGCAGCTGCCCACAAGCCACCTTTGGAAAGCCAGTGCCTCCTGCACCTGGCCTGTTCCCCTTGGGTTCGGTGGCCACCTGACAATTCTGATGAACTTCCCTCTGCCATTCCCCGCTCCGTGTCAGAAGTTCCATCCCCTTGATTTAAATCCAGCACTGATGGCTTTCTGTGAACCCTGTCTCAAGGAATTAATCCCCCAAAAATATCCCTAAAAAATTAACAGAGTTAATTCCTTCCCTCTCCCAGCCTGGTTTACTGCTGAGACCAAGGGGTAAGGCAGAATTCATGTCCCCCACTTTAATTTTTCCCATTATGGATCTAAGAGTGGATCCTACAGGAATTATCTCTGTATTATCTCTATGTCCGATATATCTCCAGTGAATTCTCTCTTCATCAGGATGTTTTTAGGTTTTTCCATGGAATTACTCTGGTATTATGTGATGTCACTGTACAAGTTTATTCGAAAGAAATTGATTTGTATCCTTAATTTATCAATTTATCCTCCTTTTGCAGCTCCATCATCATTTACCCAGCACTGTGAGTGCAGTCAAACACCTCTGAACACCTCTGGAGGGGCTGGGGGTTGCTTTAATTCCTTCCGGAGGTGTCTGGGTGCTGCGGGACTGGGTGTGAACGTGGGAGGCTGTGCCAGACGCGGGGCCCAGTTTGCAATAATTAAGTAGGTCACTGTCAGAGAAGGCAAAGAGAAGTTGGGAAGTTTTTTTGGGTGTTGAAAGGATGTAAAGTGAGGGAGGTGGAACCAGCTATCCGTGCTCCTCTGGCACAACTGAGGCAGGAGCCAGCAGCTCCTCGCTCCTCTCCTGTTGCAGTTGGACATGAAAGAACACGCGAACTCCGGTCTCAGAGAGAAGGCAGGAAAGAAGAGGGGTCCAAGTTATATATGTTCTTAGAAATCACTGTGGATTGGAGGGAGAAATTACCACCTCTCAATCACACTGGTCAAAGGGAAGATCCATCAAAAGTCTCCTCCTAAGGAGAATGGAATGCAAACGATAAGGACGGTTAGCAAAGCATGGCTGTGTTTACAGAAAGTGTGTGAGAACTTTGTTACAGAAATGAAAACATCGAAGAGCTGCAAAATTCAGGGCGACACTCTCCCATCCCTGATTGCCAGAACGCCACTGGAGAGGAATTTATCCTGGTGTGACCACAGGCAGAGCAGTGACAGCGACACCGACCCCGACACCGACACCGACACCGACACCGACACCGACACCGACACCGAGCTGGCGGGCACAGGCAGCGCTGCTGGGCTGCTCCAGTGCTCCTGCCCTGCACATTTCCCCTCCTTCCCTCTCCCCACTCCAGCTCCCGGGGCTCCTGGTTCCCCAAGGAGGCCGGGTCAGGTTTATGGTCAGCTCTGAGAGCGCTCCCTGGAATCAGGGCTGGGTGCAGCCCCCAGAGCCACCCCTCCTCCTCGGGATGGATGGGTGGGTGATGGAATTCAGGGATCCGCGGTGTCTGATCCCCTGACCTCGAGTGGGTGATTATATTCCTTCAGAAATCCCTCTCCCCGCTTGCGGAGTGGGGATAATGATGGTGATTTGGCCATGAAGTGCTGCAGACGGTGACAGTGACAGGCTGTCCTTGCCTCGGAGCCGGCAGAGAATTCCCACCCCTCTCCCCGGGGCAGGCACAGACAGGCAGCTGAACTTCAGCCGGAGACACATTTCAGCACCCTGCGTCTCAGCTGCTGGCAGCTGCAGGGTTGGATGCACCAGGGATTGGGAACAGGATAGCTCCGGGGACACGATGAGATGGGATCGTGGCACAGAGGGAAAAGAGCCCCCAATTAAAGAGGATTCTCCAATTAAAGCCCAGCCTGGGATGTGAGCTCCTGCTCCCAAGGAATATCAGATGCCAGTGGGCTCCAGCATGTGTTCCTTTTTTTTCTTTTTTTCCCTTGCTTTTTTCCCCTTTCCCAAGGCCTGCTGCCTGGTAACCGCAGTATTTTTGGGACTGATTCTTTTGCTAATTGCTCACCAGAAATAGCACCTAAGTTTGGCAGAGCTTTCAGGAGAAGAATGAAGGCTTTTCGGGGTGGGGGAGAAAATTCAGATATGCATAAAACTTGCACAAAAACCTGGTTTATTCGTCTTGCTGAAAATTTCCTGCTCAGACAGGGAATGTGCACGATGAATGTGATGCTGACAAGTGGGAAAGGGTCCAGAGAAGCTGGGATGCTTTAGGGAGGTTAAAGTTCCAGCAATCCTCTTCTCAGCCCTAAAAAGAAACTGGAGCTGGAGCCAGCGGCTCTGCAAGAGCTCGTGGTGGATGTGTCTCACCTGGGAAGCTCCCAGGGATGTTCCTGCTCCTGCTGGAACACGAGGCTGGGCTGGCGAGTGAGAGAGAGTGAAAGGAGGGAGCAAGAAGAGAGGGAAGGTTTGGGATCTCTCCCCTTCCTAAAGGTGCTGTGCAGGGATAAACGGGACTGGAGAGAGCCTGGCCTGGGCAGTGGGGCTCGTTTCATCCAGCAGCTACAACGGGACTTGGGAAAAGCAGGATTGTGGTGGTTTCGGGACCTGCTGCGGGTCCGGCAGCTCTGGCTGGAATTTGGGATGCTCCTCATTTCTGCATCCCGGCTGGCAGCGTGTCCTGGTTTGGGAGGAGACACTGGGAGCTGCAGAGCTCCTTCTGTAAGGGAAGGGTCCCTTTTTAATGGAAGGAACTCCTCCCTGTGGGGGTGGGCAGGGACTGGGGTGGAATTCCCAGAGAAGCTGTGGCTGCCCCTGGATCCCTGGAAGTGCCCAAGGCCAGG
>VWZW01002791.1:265884-352906 GCA_013397115.1 Edolisoma coerulescens | reverse complement strand
GGCTGTCCTTGCCTCGGAGCCGGCAGAGAATTCCCACCCCTCTCCCCGGGGCAGGCACAGACAGGCAGCTGAACTTCAGCCGGAGACACATTTCAGCACCCTGCGTCTCAGCTGCTGGCAGCTGCAGGGTTGGATGCACCAGGGATTGGGAACAGGATAGCTCCGGGGACACGATGAGATGGGATCGTGGCACAGAGGGAAAAGAGCCCCCAATTAAAGAGGATTCTCCAATTAAAGCCCAGCCTGGGATGTGAGCTCCTGCTCCCAAGGAATATCAGATGCCAGTGGGCTCCAGCATGTGTTCCTTTTTTTTCTTTTTTTCCCTTGCTTTTTTCCCCTTTCCCAAGGCCTGCTGCCTGGTAACCGCAGTATTTTTGGGACTGATTCTTTTGCTAATTGCTCACCAGAAATAGCACCTAAGTTTGGCAGAGCTTTCAGGAGAAGAATGAAGGCTTTTCGGGGTGGGGGAGAAAATTCAGATATGCATAAAACTTGCACAAAAACCTGGTTTATTCGTCTTGCTGAAAATTTCCTGCTCAGACAGGGAATGTGCACGATGAATGTGATGCTGACAAGTGGGAAAGGGTCCAGAGAAGCTGGGATGCTTTAGGGAGGTTAAAGTTCCAGCAATCCTCTTCTCAGCCCTAAAAAGAAACTGGAGCTGGAGCCAGCGGCTCTGCAAGAGCTCGTGGTGGATGTGTCTCACCTGGGAAGCTCCCAGGGATGTTCCTGCTCCTGCTGGAACACGAGGCTGGGCTGGCGAGTGAGAGAGAGTGAAAGGAGGGAGCAAGAAGAGAGGGAAGGTTTGGGATCTCTCCCCTTCCTAAAGGTGCTGTGCAGGGATAAACGGGACTGGAGAGAGCCTGGCCTGGGCAGTGGGGCTCGTTTCATCCAGCACCTACAACGGGACTTGGGAAAAGGGAAAAGCAGGATTGCGGTGGTTTCGGGACCTGCTTCAGGTCCGGCAGCTCTGGCTGGAATTTGGGATGCTCCTCATTTCTGCATCCCGGCTGGCAGCGTGTCCTGGTTTGGGAGGAGACACTGGGAGCTGCAGAGCTCCTTCAGTAAGGGAAGGGTCCCTTTTTAATGGAAGGAACTCCTCCCTGTGGGGGTGGGCAGGGACTGGGGTGGAATTCCCAGAGAAGCTGTGGCTGCCCCTGGATCCCTGGAAGTGCCCAAGGCCAGGTTGGAGCAGCCTGGGACAGTGGGAGGTGTCCCTGCCCATGGCAGGGGTGGCACTGGATGGGATTTAAGGTCCCTTCCCACCCAAACCATTCCAGGAGCCCATAATTCTATAGATTATTAACCTGCATCTGTGTCTTTCTGGGATTGTGTGAGAAAGAAAAGCAATCATTATTAGGGACCAAATTCCAGAAGTTTTCCTGGAGCTGGGCAGCAGCTCTCCCTGCTTTTCCTCACTGACTCCTGGAGTCAAATGAGCTGCACCATTACAATTTTAATCCTTTCACCCCTCCCTGGTGCCACCAACCCTCCCAGGCCATGGGAAGCCAGGCAGTGCTGGAGCCCCTGGAACGCTGGAGGTGGACACAGCAGTACCTGTTGTTGGGAGCTCCTGGAAATGGATGGGATTAAACTCCAGGCTTTTGTGGGAGCCCATCACTCAGCAGGGGATGCTATAATTATTTTGTACTGGAGGCTGATATAAAATATAGCCATTTTTATTTTTTCTGACTCACATATTTTTTATGGCAACTGCAGAAAAAAGAAAGCAGATAATGCCCAGAGAGGGGAAGCTGGAAATGAACCAGCTTCAAGCTGGAGCATCTGAAAATGAACATTTAAAGTAGAAATCAGGAAGAAAAGGAATAAGTGGAGTTCTTTTTGTGCCATGTTGCGCCTGAGAACAAATCAAAAGACCACTGAACTTGTCCAAGGGTCCCCTAATTAACGCGGGATCAAGTGGCACAAATCAGTCCTGCAGCCTTTTCTCATGTTAATTTTTTTTTTCCTTAAAGTATTTTTTTCATCTCTGGATCTCTGGATGGTTTTTTCCAAGGAAACTGGGATTATCCTGAGTGCCTCTCTTGGTGTGGCACATTCCTGTTGGCAGCTGTTTGGATGGTGCTAATGCACCTCAGCAACTGCTTTTTTTATTTCAGGCTGCTTTGAGGGTTAAATTTCCTCATTCATCTGCTTTTGTTGTTATTTGTTGGACAATTAAAGCCTCCTGGAATTATATCCTGGACACAACTGGAGAGTTCCTGTTTGGGAGGATTTGGAATTGCATCCAGTCAGGGGGAGAATTTTCATAGATTTACCCTTTCCCCCACCCTGCATTGACATTCCTAATAAAATAAAATTAAAAAAACAAAAAAACAAAAAAAAAGGAATTTAAAGTGAAGGAAAAAAACCCCACAAAACCAAATCCTGACATATTTTCCTGGAGCATCTTCTGTGTCTTCCAGCTTAGAAGTGTAAGAAAAACCTGTATGGGGAGAGAAAGATGTATTTTGAGGCAGTGACAGGGAAATGGGTTTAGGATTTTTAATTAAAAACTTTAAATTTTTATATTATTTGCCTTTTTTGTTTTTTTAATCTGGGGAGATAAAACCCCAAAAAGACAAACAAACAAATAAAAAATAGTGAGGGGGTGGCTCCTGAACTAACAGTTGTCAGGTTGTTGCACTTGTGATGGTTGTCAGATTATCTCCTGTGCATGCTCTCTGTGCAGAGCTGGGGGGGTTATTCTGATTTAAGGAGTTTCTGCTGCAGATTGGCCTTCGGAACTTCCACGGCTTTCCAGCAGATCCAGGATCCCTCCACACATCTGCTTTGGGATGTTCCCATTTTATGAGAAGGAATTTTTCACAAATATGGCTGGGGTGAGAAAAATAGAAAATGGGAAATCCTGTCCTGTCCCTGTGGTGTGGAAAAGCCACCGGGGTGGGGGAAGGCGTTAATCTCAGAGAGGCTCTAATTAAGGGGATTGGAATTAGGTTATGTCCTTGGAGTAATTGGGATGAGCTCAACTCCAGAGTCTGATTTTTCTGGCAAGACTGAATATGATGGCAAGCCCGGTGATATCCCTGGGCAATAAATCCGTGGATCCCAGAGGGCAGCTCCCCGCAGTTCCGAGCACCTCGCCTCGGTGTCAGTGCCCTGACTGCCACACCCGAGGGATCTCGTGGAGCTGGGGGCTCCTGAGAGGACAAAGGGAATTTCTGGTGGTGCAGGTGTTGGGGAAGATGAAACAGGAAAATCTTATAAATATGACTGCTTGGATTTTGAGAATATGAAACCTGTAAGTGAGGTAGAACTAAAAGCACAATTTGATGTCTAAGATGCCAAGACCCAGGTGCAGAACAACTAGGGAACAATAGNACCGTCCGAGCAGCGTTCCTACAGCAGGGACGGCCCGGCAGCCTGGCTGCTCCGTGGCGATGCCCACGCTGAAACACTCCGGTCGCGGGGGATGCCTGGAAGTCCCCGAGTGTCCAACAGCCCCACGCGGAGCTCCCGCCGCTCGGAGCGGAGGCTCGGGATGCTCTCTGCTCGCAGCAAGGGCCGAGGAGATGAAGGGTGGCTCTGCCCCGGGGTCCCGGTGGCGTTGGGCAGAGCGCTGCCCGTGGGGAGCCTCCGGGAGCGCGCCCGAGCTTTCGGCACAGCCGGCAGGCACTGCTGGTTCTGCTCAGCTGCTGCCGAGGGCCGCGATTGTTTGTGGTAAATTTGTCCCTTTGGAAAGGAATGAAGGTTTTGTCTTTACAAACCAGCTGTGGGCCTGCTGCAGATAAGACCAACACCGAAAGGTGAAAGAAACAATGGGAAGGATTCCACCGAGTGATGAGTGGAACGCAAGAGATTTGTCCTTACAAATCTCTCTAAGTCTGCTGATAGGCGAATTTGTGTATTGAAAATTTGTGTATTGAAAGATGAAAGAAACCATGGTAAAAACGATGAATTCCTGGAACTATGAAATCAAGGGGGGGTTATACACTAGAAGGGAACCTTAGGTATGAGGCGTTCTGGGAAGTCTGTACCTCTCAAGTACCTCAGCCAACGGGGAAAGAGAGAGGGACATGCGGCCGGGAAATTCGGATAAAAAAGGAGGCTGCGCCCTCCAAAAATCTGAGAGACCCCAGGGGAAATGCCCCATGGCCTCTCCCTTTATTCGAATAAAGTAACAGGACTCCTCTGTCTCCTTTTTGGACATAAACCTCTGGTGTTTGTAGATTAATTTTCCTGACACTTTTAATGAGGGCACTCCTAATGAGGCAGCGTTTGGGAGAAGGGTTCATTAGGCGTTTCCTACTCCTGTCACAGCTCGGGGGGAGCTGGAAGGGCTGGCAAGGCACAAATGCTCCTGTGCCTCTCTTCTAGGACATCCTGGGATGCTCCCTGGCACGGGGCAGGGCGGGTTGAGGGCTGGGAGGGGAAAATGGGAATTAATTCCATATTGCTGAGAGTATTTGTGCCCAGGAATCGATCTAGGGGAGGAATGCAGGGAGCCAGAGGAGCAGCACCTTCCCCCAGGGCTGCAGCTGTGACAGAGGAGTCTCCTGCGCTGCACTTTGGGACAGACTGGCGAATTTTGGGGTATTTACCCCAATCACCGACTTCAAAGTGGGGAAAAGCCCTTCTAAGGAGCCATGTAGGCACTGGTTTTAATCTAGTTTAGCATGGAGGACAAGAGCAGGGAATCCCAGGTGGCAGATTTGGGGTGCAAAGCAGCAACCTGAGCATCCCTCCCAGCATCCTTGTGCTTCCATGGTCTGCAGTTGTGTTGGGAGCAGTGCAGATGAGATTAATTCAGTTACCATGGAAATGGAGGCTACATGGGGAGGGTCCATTGGAGACAGCAAACATGGAAGAATTGGGCTGTTGTGGTGGAAAACCCGGGGTTTGCACAGCAGCTCCTGGTGGGTTTGGAAAGGCACCAGTGTATTTTCCTTTTTTATAATTATCATTATTATTCTGGTGACACTCAAAGGAGGCACCAAATCATGAGCCCATGGTGGCAGAAGCTGTAGAAACAGAGATCAAAGAGGTGGCCCTGGCCCAAAAAACCCCAAATGGACATATTTGTGTCTCTCTGCACAAATACTCCACTCAAATGATTCCATCTGGCTACTGAACCCATCCAACACAAGAACAAACACGGACAGAGGAGAGAACTGAGGATAAAAAGGATGTGCAGAAGGTGAGGAACAGGCAGAGTTTTACCTGAATAGAGAATGAGAGACTTGGAAAGAGGAGCATCCATAGCCTCTGCTGCGGTTCATTAACACAGGGCTGGGACAATTAAGGGTGCCCCACTGAGTAACGAGCCAAGGCTCTGGTGGGGCAGGTGCAGCAAATCCCACCAGGATCCCCAGCAAAGGACAGAAAGTCCTCTGGGCTGGTGTTCCTGCACACAGAGCTGACTGTTGGAATGCCCTGTAATGGCACTGGGAATTCCCTGGTTTTGCCAATCCTGTCTCCATTCATTTGGGCTGGGAGCTGTCAGGGCAGGATAAGCATCCCAGAAAAAAGTGCCCTTTCCCTCACTGAATTTTATTCAAAACAACCCCAGCACCGTCTAGATCTTTGCCTGTTGGCACAATATGGAGTCAGAAATCACCAACACCCCCTGAAAAAGGAAAAGCCATGGAATGTTTTCAAAGCTGAGCATTTTCTGCACATCCTGCAGCACTCAGCACTTCAGAACAACTTCTCCATTTTCGTAGCCTTTTGTTAATTTGCTCCTTTTAAAGTGCAGATTCCAGGTTGGCTGTTCCTGCTGAGAAACACCTTGATACCTCATAATGAAAATACTTTTTCATCCTGGAAGTGCCTTACTGAAGGAAGCTGTGACTTGGTGCTGTGCTGGGTTCGGTGGTGGTGCAGTGGAACGGGACCTCCACAGCCAGGAAATGGGATTTTGTACAGAGAGGGGGGATGGGGCTGGTTTGAGAGGGAACATGAGAGGCTGGTTCAGGTTCCCGGGTTCTGATTGTGTCCCTCTGAGGGCGGGGATGGGGCTGTGCTGGCTCCAGGCACAGGGAGAGGACAGGGAGCACCTCCAGGGCAAAGGGGCTTCTGTGGAGCCCAGGTCCCTCTTGATTTCCTTTCTCTGTGTCTCATAGAATAGAACCTGTTCTGGAAGAAAAAAAGTGGCACCAATTCAGAGTTGAGAGTATTTTCCCTTGTAGGAGGACATGGACAATTCCATCTGGAAACCACTGAGTCAGCACCTTGGGAGCAGACGAGATGGAATATCACCAGGAATCTGTTTTCCTGACAAACGAGGGGACATTTAATTCATATTTTGTGTTGTTTCTGTTGAGGTTTCATGTTTGAACCAGTTGGATAAAGTGAACTGGGGTGAGAATCCTAACACAGCAGTTGCACTGAGGCTGGGATGGGATTCCCAGAGCAGCTGTGGCTGCCCCTCGATCCCTGGGAGTGCCCAAGGCCAGGTTGGAGCACCCTGGGACAGTGGGAGGTGTCCCTGCCCATGGCAGGGGTGGCACTGGATGGGATTTAAGGTCCCTTCCCACCCAAACCATTCCATCATTCCATGCATGGTGGCCTTAAACTGCTTTCCCTTTCTCTTCCCAACATTCCTGCAGTCAGGGTGGTGTCAGACAACAGCTTCCCAAAAACTCTGGGTTAGCAGGAGCTGGGTGGTGGGACATGGGCTGAGAGGAGCAGTGGGGGCTCCAAGCCCTGTCCCTGCCAGTCGGGAATGAAATTCCACAGGATCCACAGGATCCACCTCTGCTCCTTCCTGGGGAGCCCAAACCCCAGGAACAGCTCTCATTAAAGAGGTTATTGCTTTAATGAGATCAGGAGTTTAATAAAGGCACAGACATCGATAATGCCAGGGAATGTCACAGGGCTGGGAGCTCAGGCTGCAGCTCAGCCTCGGGAGGAGCAGCAGGTCCAGGCAAAGGCTGGATTGTGCATGAGGAAAAGGGGATTTGTTGTGACCTCACCATCCTGGCCACCTCCACAGGCCCCGAGTTCTGACCTGTGCCTTAAAAACAAACATTCCTTGGGAATTCCGCTCTCTTTGCCAAATAATTTGCCACAAGAGCAGCCCCATCACTGAGGTGGCTCTTGCAGAGCACTGATGGCTTTTGCAGGAGGTTTGCAAAATGTGCCCAGGGTCCCAGTAATTATGCCGATAATCCCTCTCCTCCACGCCAGGTCAGTGAGGGAAAGCTAAAATTTACTCTGCAGTGCTGTCAGATACTGGAATCTTTGTGGCATTCCCAGCCACCCAGGCTGCTGTGAATCTCCCAACAGGACAATTTCCCATCAGGAAATTCTGGTTGTTACCCAGCCCTCCCTGGTGAGACACAGCAAATGGCTCCGGGCATGTACAGCCCTCCGGGGAAGGTTAAGTACGGGATCCTTGGGAAGATAAACAGAACAAAGCCACTTTCCCCTGCAATAATTTAATCTCCCTTGACTGCTGATTGATTGGATGGACACCCCAAAAACGTGGCACCTTCACAGCCCCTCCCATCCCTCGCTTTAATTTGCACTCTCCCAAATTTCAAACACGTTCTCAAGGTGACTCCATGGAATTTTTTTTCCCCTTTCCCTCTTCACAAATGAGAAGCAGAGGAATGATGGGAGGCCTGAAATGCAGCAAGTGCTAAACAGATTGGGATTTCTTTTTTGAAGCCATAATAGGGAAATGTTATTAGTGGGAAAATGAAATGCTTGACGTTGGCACTTTCTGGCAGCACGGCAAGCGAAGCTTTTGGGGGAAGATTCTTTGCGAGGTATTAATGTCACCTAATCAGCTTCTCCAAGGAGACAGGATCGCACAAATCCTCCCAGGACCTTCCAGCTGGGAGTTCAAAGTGCTTTTCACACAGAAAAGTTTCAGGAAGTCTTGAAATGCGAAGATTTCTTAGGGGAATCCTGAGGTTTTAGGCACCAGCTTGGGGGAAGTTGTTCCTCTTCAAGGCAGGATTTAGGGCTGTGTTAAATTTTAGGGCTGTTCTGAGGTCCTGAGCGAGCCCAGCGGGTTTGGGGTGATAAAACTGAGTGAGCTGTGATGGGATTTTCATGGAAATGAATCAGGGAATCCTGTCCTGGTGGTTATCCCAAGGAATGGGGGGAAATGGATGTTCCAGACCCACTGACTGACGGAATGTGCGCCTGTGTCTGCCTGGAGAGGAGGCACAGCATCACTGGGTCACGCTGGGAATTCAGGAGAGGCTTCCATCCTCCTGGAAGGGAGCTGCATCCTGGGACTGAGCAGACACACGGCACAGGAGGCTTCGGGATGGACCTGCAGGGAGAATTTGGGCCGGAAAGTCGGGATTTGGTCAGGATTTGGGTGTAACATCTGAGCGGGAAGAGTTGCCCTGACTGAAATACAGAGATAACAGAGAAACAACGTTCCTAAAAATAGTAAAAATACTCATTTCAGACTAAGAGTTGATTATAATTAATACTAATTTCATATTAAAAGTAGGAATTTGGGGAGCAAAATGAAGCAAAATGAAGGAAAATGAGCAAAATTAATTTGGGGAGCTGTGTCTTGAGTGAGGACGGTGAGTAAAATAAACAAACAGCCATTTAACAGGGCTTTAGTGCAAGTCAAGGCAGTTTTAGGGCTTCTGCAGCACAAACCACAACAGAAAACCCCAATTTCCCAAGGCCACCCTGTGATCCTGTCACAGACCTGGGACAGCGGAGGTGTCCATGAGGTGCTGGAAAAGGAGGGAGGTTTTTGCATTTGTGGGACTTTCATATCCTCAGGCAGCTCCTTTTTGCTCCTGCCTGGAATTACTGGAGCCCAGGGAGTCTGGGAAGTCGTTTCCATGACCTCCTGAGTGATGTTTCCATGGGAGACAGATCCTGTCTCTGCACAGGTGAGGGAGTGGGGGAAATCACAGCCAGATGGGATCGGGATGGAATGCAAATATCTCCATAACATCAAAAATTGGAGTGTTTGAGCACCTGGGAGATGATGGAAAAATAACAGCCCATTTTCCAGGGAAAGTAACTCGATTTGCTCGGAGGCTGTGTCTGACTGGAGCAGGAATTGGAAAATTCAGCCTTGGAAAACTTGGTTCTATCTCCAGCCCATCAGTGCTGCTCAGCTCATTGCAATTCCCATTTTCCTGTTCAGAAATGGTGCTGCAGCCCCACGAGTTCCTCCGTGTGGCACCTGGAGTGTAAAATTGTCATGATTTCTGTTTATTTTCGGAGTCACAGGTCACTGCCTGCCCTTTCTCCCTGAAAACCCTCACGGAAAGATGTTAAAATTCCAATTCCAACAAAATTCCTGCTGTAAATAGCACCAGGCCTGAAGGATTTGCCTCTCCTTCCTAAAAGAGCAGGATAAATACAAATTAGAAGAATGAGTTGTGACATAGAAAAGGGAACGTTTCTTCCCTGTCTCAGGAGGTTTGATGTGTGCATTATGCTGGAGAGAGGATTTCCCATGGAATGCTGGCCCAGAGCACTCCTGGGAAGGTCTGGATCACCAGGTGCTTCTGGTGGCTGACAGATTCTGTTTTTCTTTGCTTTGCTTCCTCTCTTTCTCTGACGTGGGTGGTTTGATAACCTTTGCAGCCACACAGACCCACAGCTTCTGCCATGAACTGGAAAAGAATTTGGGAGGATTTTGCCTTCCTGCATGTCCTGAGAATCCATTTCGGAACTGTCCCATCGGGGACTCTTTAATTTTTAAAAATTCCCCGTTTTCCTCTTTGTGTGTTTGTGTAAGGAATTGTGGAGCGAGACCATCGGTGCTGGACACAAACCCTGATAAAACGGGTTTGGGTCGTGGGGCTGCAGCTGCGCTGAGCAGTCGGCTCCGATTGGGCTTCGGGGCCAGGAGAGAGCCAAGGGAAATGAGGCGTCACTGGAGCCAGATGTGCTGGGTCATCCTAAAGCCAGATGTGCTGCGTCAGCCCCAAGCCAGATGTGCTGTGCCATCCCTCAGCCAGCAGTGCTGGGTGAGCCCTGGGCCAGATGGGTTATGTCTGCCCAAAGGCCACGTGTGCCACGTCTGCCCTGAGCCAGATGTGCCATGCCATTCTTGAATCCAGATGTGCTGCATCAGCCCCAAGCCAGATGTGCTGTGCCATCCCTCAGCCAGCAGTGCTGGGTGAGCCCTCAGCCAGATGTGTTATGTCCGCCCCTAAGGCCACGTGTGCCACGTCTGCCCTGAGCCAGATGCGCCGTGCCGTTCTTGAATCCAGATGTGCCGTGCCATTCTTCAATCCAGATGTGCCATGTCATTCTTGAATCCAGATGTGCTGTGCCATCCCTCAGCCAGCAGTGCTGGGTGAGCCCTGGGCCAGATGTGTTATGTCCACCCCTAAGGCCACGTGTGCCACGTCTGCCCTGAGCCAGATGTGCCATGTCATTCTTGAATCCAGATGTGCCGTGCCGTTCTTGAATCCAGATGTGCTGTGTCAGCCCCAATACAGCTGTGCCGGCTCAGCCCCGATGAGCTCAGCCCTGCAGCCTCTCCTCTTATCAGCAGCTCCGATGAACGGCCCCTCCTCCCTCCAGCCCAGCTGATAAGGGCACAGCCTCGGGAAAGCCTCCCCAGGCCCGGCTCAGCACGGGAACAGCTCCAGGGAGGATTCAAACCCTGCTCCCCTCGCCTTGAACTTCGCTCCTCCCAAGCCCTGAGCTCCCCACTTTGGCTTCTCCCCATTTCCCCATCCCTTCCACAACAAAGGCTGTGCAGTTGTGGGTGCAGCCTCCCAACATTTAGATTTAATCTGCTTTAATTTGTTGTTTGCATGACAGGAACACCCAGAGATCCTGCACGGATTTTGGTGTGGTTTGTGCTGGACAAACACGATCTGTATTTTTTCAGGAGTTAAAATAAAGATTACTTCAGAGTATTAAGGAATTCTAATGGATGATATAAGAGAAATGGGAGTTTTGCCCTCAGCTCTGCTGATCTCTCACGTGAGCCCCAAAAAGCCCCTCTGATTCTTTATAGATTAAAATTCTCTGGAAAAAAATCTCCTTTATTAAAAATGTGCCCAGCAGTTCTCATGATCCATGAGCTTTTCCTCTTTAGATATCAGTGTTATTTGTAAATAATACATGGCAATTACATTTTCTGCAGTTTGTTTCAATGAATTTTCCTTTTCCTCCCTGGATTACAGGAACAATAAATGGGAATCTCTGATTTATTTGTGTGCTGATACATCCTCAGTTGTGTGCAGAGCCTGAATTTCCCTACATTCCAATGGATAATGCCAGGCTTTATTTATGATTCCTTAAAAATGCAGCTGATTTCCAAAATGCCTCATTAACTCTGGGTATCAGACTCCTTTGCTGATTTTTCTGTGGAAGTTTTCACAGTGTGGATCCTTTTGGGGATCTCTGGCAGCCTCGTGAAACTCAGTGGGAAGCGGGAAAATGATCAAGGGCTTCGAAATCCAGCACTGGTGAGGGAAGTGTGGGAATAATGAGAAATGTGTGGGTATCAGGAGTCTTGAGAATCTTCTACAACTCTGAGTCCACAGAATATTCCAACTTTTATCCCAAATCCTCACAAAGTCACTACCAAAACCCAAGTATTTTGAGCAAAGTCTAAAACAGGGACCTAAAATGTGGTTTTAGTTCTCGGAGAGGTTGTTCTGAATAGCAGTTATTTAATAAATTTAATTATTTTGGGGGAAAAATCCTGTCTTTAAATGGTCTCTCCTCGCACAAAACACTTCCCCTCCTGGAGCTGTTCCCACATGTCCCTTTTTCCTCCTGATTCTCATCTCAGGAAGGCTTCAGTGCACAAGAATTGAGTGGCTCAGGAATAGAGGGAAAATATGGAAAGCAAGCCAATAATTCCCATGATGGAGAGATTATGGAAAACCTGAGCAGGGAAAAACAAAGGATCCAATGTGGAATTTGAGTGATTTGATGCAAAATTCTGAATTACTTGAAATTGAGGTATATAATTGGTTTGGGATGTGGAATCAATGAAACATTCCAGAGGCACTGGCAGTGGAGAGCCCTTGGAGGGAGTTTGGAATTACAGTGGGCAGGTCTGGAACCTGGCAGAGAAACAGCTCTGAACTTTACCTGAGCCTTTAAAATCCCCTCTTTTTAATTTCCTTTTGATTCCCTTTCTCTTCTGAAATTCCTCCTTTTGTCAGAGGGCATGGGGAAAAAAAGGCAAATAGGAAAAAAATAGGAAAAAATAGGAAATAGGAAATTTCCAGCTCACTCAAGCTTTCCCTTGAGGATTTACAAACTCCATCCATAAGGTTTTGCTGCTGGGGGAATCCTGCAGGAACTTGAGGACGCTCTGAGGAAATAGGGAGTGAGGGAAGAAGAATTAAATCAGGTTGAGACTTAATTCCTGAGCTGCCATGGCTCTGCCTGAGCTGGTACCGAGGGAAAACCAGCAGGTGGAGCTTGGAATAGCAGAGCTGGGAGGAGCTCCTCAACTCAGACTTCCTGAAGCACAGTTTAAGTAGAAAAAGTATAATAACTATAAATGTTATTAATTATATTTATTATAATAATGTTCTAAATGAAGAGGAGATTATTTGTCTGAGCAGCACCTTTATTGGTTTAACTGACTCCATCTCATTCTGGGAAGCAGCTCAGGAATTCCGGGCAGATGTGCAGTGGGAATATTCCAATCTTCAATGCCTATTTCAAGGTAGGAAGTGCAGGCAGGGAATGGGAATTGCTGGGCGCTGCCAGGGGCTGCTCAGACAGATTTTAACAGATGTGCAGGGAGCGCTCCCAGAAGTGCTTTGGAAAATTTGCCTTGGAAATGAGCAATTGGAATTATGGAAGCAGCAAACACTGGGACTCCTTTTATCCTTGTCGTCAGACATGGAAACAGGAACTCACTGCCTATAAAATGGGCCTGTAATTTTGTGTTTTGAAGTTTTTAATATCAAGCAGCAGATCAGAGGGAAGTTGACACCAAGTTAAATTCCTCATCAGAATCCTTTTGCTGACATCATCAGGTTGACAAACCCAAGCTGTTGTTTCCATTGAATAAATACAATTTTAGACAAAAACCCGGCCTGGAAGCTCAGATCATCTCAGCATTCCAGCTCCAGAACAGCATCTCCTGTTCAGCATTTCCAGCAGTGACCAGTGCTCTGCTTTGCTTTCATTTTATGATTTTAAGACTTAAAATGTTGCTTCCTGACATTCCCATGATTGCCCTTCACCTTCTCCTGGAGGAAATTCCCCAGACCACCAACCTACGCTCTAGGCGAAGGACTTTTAAGATTATGCAGATTCTCTTTTCTTTGTTCCTTAATTCCATTTAATATTTTCTCCAGCCTAAATCCAACAAATCCAGGTATTTTCTGGGCAGTGGTCAGAGCTGTGGATCCTGCAGACTTTCTGTTTAAGACCAAACCAAAGGAGCTCTAAGCTCCATGACCTCAAAACCCAAAGCCTTCCCTCCTTTTCCCGTGGTTTGAGCCATTCCCCATCCTCTGGGAGCCATGAAGATGCTGCCCCATTTCTCTCCTTATTTAATCTCTTTTTGGTTGAGCGGCCAGTGAATTCTGCTGCTTTTAATGCTTTGTAAAGAGGAATTGTGTGATTCAATGTAATTTTCCGGGTTAAATTCCCTCAGTGAGTTTTCTGGGATGGGATTTGACCCCTGTGGCTGCTGTGAAGGAGCATCCTGGGTGTCCCTTCCAAGGGGAGTCGTTGATTGATTCATCACAAGTGGATGTTATTGAGACACCTCTGGATTTTACACTACTTTCAGGCTGCAATCCAAATTTTCCAGCTCAAGCCTTGGCTGAAATTCCCAATGGGAATTTGTCTTGTTTCTGTTTCTTTTGGCCCCAATTCAGAAGGTTTGTGCTCATCTCCTGTGGCTGGATCTGGGCTGTGGAGACTCATCCAAGGGATAAAAGAATGAGTTGTTCCTTTCAGGAATAATGAGAAAATCTGGGAAATACCAGCTCCTTTTTATGGGTACAAAATTCCATGTATATGCTGGTGTAGGAACTGAAAGATTCAGGGGAGAATAATCCAAAAGAGATGGGATTTTTCAGGGAGCAGGCAGAAGGATTGAAAGACCTGAGCTTTAAAGAGCCAAACAGCAGCAAGGGAAGATAATTTTGAGTCATTATGCACTGGATTTTCCAAAGAGAAAAGTATCTGCTGGATAACAACCTCTGAAAGCAAAGGCGACTTGCGTATTTTAAATCTTATAATTCCACCCTGGATTTTCAAAGGAGTTTAGCATGTGGAATGCTGATAGAGCCTAGCAAAAATGAAAGGAGGTGGAGGAAAAAGGAAATTATTTTTCCTCTGTTGGAAGTTTTGCTGAGAATGAAAAGCATCTTGTGTTCAGATTTTGATGTGCTCAAATTTAGGGGAACACAGGAAGGAGCAGGGGTTTCTAGGAAGAGGAATAATTCTGTACAGAAAGGTTTGGAAGAGCAGACAAAGTCGATCAGATCCAGGAGACAACTTCCCTCCGGGAGCTCAGGTACCACCAGGATGCGCTTGTTTGGCTCTGGAGCACAAGGACATTTCCAGACAGGGCTCTTAGGTTAGAAAAGCCCTGGAACGGGTCCCACCTGGAATTTCTGGGTCTGGGATCAAGTTTCAGATATCACGTTATCTGTGGTTTGCGTTTTCTTCAGAGTCAAGATAAATAAAGTGAGAGCCAGGCGTTAAAACTTCAATTGTGTCAAATTTTAGCATCTTGAGTTTCTGTGGCATCTCCCACCCTGTGGCCAATGGCAAGGAAAGGGCAGCTCAGGGCTGTGGACAGAACTTCCATGGGCTGCACAATTCACAGATCCAGGGAGACGGACTGGGACGAGGGATGGAGGGACAGGACATAGGGAATGGCTTCCCACTGCCAGAGGGCAGGGATGGATGGGATATTGGGAAGGAATTCCTGGCTGTGAGGGTGGGGAGAGGCTGGGATGGAATTCCCAGAGCAGCTGGGAAGTGTCCAAGGCCAGGTTGGACAGGGCTTGGAGCCCCCTGGGACAGTGGGAGGTGTCCCTGCCCATGGCAGGGGTGGCACTGTCTGGTTTTTACCGTCCCTTCCAACCCAAACCATGCTGTGATTCCAAGAATTCCCCAGCCTGGGAACCCCCTGATCCCACTGAGATCTCCCTGAGCTGTCTGGTGCCCTGGCTGTGCCTGTGTGGCCCTTTGCCCTCTGCTCCCATCCCTGTTCCCACTGCAGCCCTCGGAGCAGCGAGCGCAAATCAAACTCGTCCTCTTTGCCCTCTGCTCAGCGCCGTGCCCGGAGCTCCAGAGCCGTCGAGCAGAACGTTCAGCCAGTAAATACCAGTGAAAAGGATCCCTTTCATTTGCAGTTCTATTAGTGGAAGGCACGGTTAACAATTCCAATCCAGGGAGAAGGATAATTGCAGGAGCTGATTGCCAGCCATCCTCCGATGTTGACTCACAGGGCAAAACGAGGGAGAGTGAGAAAGAGAAGCTAAAATTATAGCCCAAGTCTCTGAGGAATATTAATGTAATAGTTTTAACATGATCCTGCTCACAGTTTATCAAGGAATGTTAATAACAAGGAGGGCAAAGCTCTGATAATTTTTGCAGTATTCCTCTTTCCTTGGGATGATTGGGACTCAATGCTCCGTTTGCAAACGAATGAAACTTGGACGGGTGGGAATGTTTTTATAATTTTTCTGTTATTCAGGTGCAGATTGTACTTTTGGGCTGGGAAAGCGCATTGTGGAATGCTAATCTTGTTTGCTGAAATATTGATGTGCCGAGCCCTGCACAGCGAGGGATCCTTCCCTGTGGGAACACATTGTTATGAAATCCCTGGGATCGCTCGGAGCAGCGCGTTAGCGATGCAAGGTGGGGTCATTTGGCGTTGATTCAAAGATAAAACGTCCGTGGCAGCCCCAGCCGAGGCTCTGGGCTCCCCATGTGTGGCACTGCCCTGGCACCACAGAGACCCCCGTCCTGGAGGAGCCGCGTGCTCCCGATGGATGAGGGAACGCGGGATCAGGGAGCGGCCCCAGCAGAGCTTGGTGAGGAGCAGAACTCAGCTCAGCACCCTCAGGGCCAAGGGCTGAAAGGTTTGTGGGCACTGAAGTGAAGATCAGCCTGAGTCCTGTCAGAATCCATCCCTGTGCCCTGGGCAGGGTTAATATTCGGGATGTGCTGGAGCCACGACATGGATTCGGGGAGCTCCAGCATCACAGGGACTGACTGAGGCACCTGGGCCACTCTTTCCTTAGAGGGTTGTGTGTCACTCCTGGGGAGCCACGAGAGTCCCCAAGAAATCAGAACCCTCGGTGAGTCTGAGCTGAGAAGAGGGAACGGAATGTAAATGTTCCAGCTGTGTCCGGGGGGATGGATGAGTGGGAGCCTGGCTCTGCTCAGCCCCAAGCGTGGCCTCTCCAGCTCCTCTCTTGGGGAACCCTGGGTGTTTCATTCCTTCAGGAGGGTCTGGCTGCAGCTGGAATGTTGTGGGCAGCACCCGGCACTTGAGCTAAGGAAGGGCCACCCTCCAGCCAGAGAAGGAAATAATGACTAAAATAGAATATAAAATAAAATAAAATATAAAATAAGCTCTGTCCTCACAGGTGATTTACCTACAAGCCCCACACCCTCTGTCATAAACACACATTAACCCCTCCTGGAGTGGGACCAAACAGGATTTTTACGTTCTTATTACTAAGCCAGACTACACTTTTCCCCATTCCCAATGCAGTTCCAGGTAAGCTTATTTTTAACTCTCCTGCTTTTCTCCTTCTCCTGAACTCAGGTTATTGTTTGCTGTTATTTGCTCGTGCATCCCCCTGCCCAGCCCACGTGTTCTGTACACAGAACACACCCATTTCTGTTGGGTTTGCTCTTCCCCCCAGTACCAGGCAGTTAATGAGGCCAGGCCAGACTAAAACACATCCTTGTGTGCTGTTGGGAGCAGGCAGAAAGCAAATGCTGCGTGTTCAGGTGGGGCTGATGGGTTCTGGCAGAAGAAAGCACCTCCTGGGTGTTCATTCCTGCAAATGAGATATAAAATAGGTTCCCATTTCCCTGGGGTGATTGCAGTGCTCACTCCACCAGGCTGCAGTGGACAGAGATCCATTAAGAGTTTTAGAACACCTGCTGGGTTAGAAAAAACAGCTTTCCCTCACTTGTGTCCAATTAATTAATTTAATAATTAAGCCGTTCAGGCTTGATTGGGGCACCCAGAAAAAAAAAGATGCCTCCCCTCCCCTCAGCACTTTCCCTGGTGGTCAGCACAGAAATCCTTCTCTGTATAAACAACTGAATTAATGCTGACTCCGCCTTTGTGCCGCTGGGATTTCATGCCTGCCTACTGCTCCTTTGGATATTTTAAAATCTTTTAAATTTGGATTTTAAAACTCTCCCTGGTACTACTTGCTTCCTCAGGAGTTCTGTACTCTGGATAAGCTGCTCACTCTTTTGTAATGGCATAAATAGACTGAGGATTTGAAATCTCGTGCTGGAGGAGGTTTTCTCAAGCCTACCACTCATTTTTGGCCGTCTTGCTGCATTCATCCCAATTTTCCAAACCCCTCTGTAGACTGCAGCACAAAACTGGACATCTCAGCCGTGTAATTCTGGGTCTCCAGACAGGGGTAAGGGTTGAGGAGGAACTCAGGATTTATATTTCACACACCCCTTTCTGCTCAGATAAACTCATTCCCTGTTTCTGCCGGTGCCACTTCAATTTCTCCCTGCTTTTTCAGGAAGCTGCTGTGTGAAATCCTGACAAAATAACCCAATATTGGCTTTTCTTGTCCAGTGCTTTGACCATTCCGAAGGAAAATCCCTCTGCAGGACCTTGCAGGGTCTCAGGGATTTGTTTTATTTATGGGAGCAATTTGTCTCTAACGAGAGTTCTGCCTTCCAGTTCAGGAAGGAGCCAAACGAGCCCAAGGACCTGGATATCTGCAGTGAGTCAAGAATTGATTTCAAATATTCTTTCAACATCCAAGAATGTTTATTTTTTGCAGGAGGATGAGTCAATACCATCAGCTGATGTGCAGGGAAGGGGAAAAGAAAGGGAAAAAAAAAAGAATAGGCCCAAATGGCTGAATGGATAATGGACTTTCTGCCCGAGTGATAATGGCTTTAAACCTGCCCCGATCCCAGTGGCCGGAATTCATTCCCAGCAGCAGCCAGCACAAGGACTGGATTTTAGGGAACCTAAACAATATTAATCCCAAACTCCAGCTCTGTCAGCACCACACAAGCACAGCTTTGGGCTCTAACCTCATCTTTTCCACACCTGCAGACCTGACAAACCCTCCAAACCTGCCCCTCCCTCCTGTCTTCTGTTCCTTGGTGGAATTCAGCCGCCCCACTGAAGTTTGATAGATTTAATTTGTTTGGAATGGAGAATTCCGGCGTGGGAAGAGTGTTGGTCACTGAGCGAGTTCCTTACCATGCACAAATGTCCCCCAGGGTTTAGTTCGAAGTTTATCCTTAAATACCTGGCAGAGTGAGGCAGCCAGGTCAAGCAGATGCTGGAATCAGGTGCCTTTTGGGATTCCTGGTGCTCATCCAGGCGAAAGGAAACATTTTGCAGGGCAAGTGGTGAAACGCCGAGGGTCCTGTCAGGGTTCAGGAGGTTTATCTGTGTTGTTTTCTCTGTTGAAAAGGGCATTACTTTTACCTTTCTTTGCTCTCATCCACAGTTTTGCAGCCAGAGGGATGGAAATGGAGGTTGGATGGAGTCAGGGGAGAGGACAGAGGTGATCTGCTGTCATTAGAGCCAGGGATCAAAGGGAAATGTCAGGAAGGGCCCTGCTTGGTGTTGTCAGAATTGAGTATTTACCAATCTTCTCCATCAGATGTTAACAGTTAAATACAGGACCTGTTCCTGCCTGATCCCGGGTGGATTCTCCTCCCTTCATCTTGCCATGGAAACAGTGAAACCAGGGACATTCAGCAACATTTAGGAATGTTACAGCATTTTTACCTTTGTAAGGGGGGATGCTTTTAAAACACATCCTTCTTATGGCATAAAAATGTCATTTTTGTCCAGTACTGGGCAGAAACCAGGAGAGACCAAAACCTTCACAGGTGATCCCAGAGTTTTTGAGCCTGGTTTTCAGCTCAGCCTCCTTTTGTCCTGACGGGTGCAATGAGGGCTTGGAGCTCTCAGTGATGAGCTGGCACTTCAGGTGCTTTACACGTAAGACACTGAATGAATTTCAGACACCTCCTAATTTCAGAGAAGTGATCATTTTGCAGAGAATTTCAATGATTGTGGCAATTTGATGAAAGGAATGAGGAATCCTGCCCAGAATTCAACAACCTGGTGCCCAGCAGCTGAGCATCTCCTTGTTTTGTTGTGCTTCCAACACGGAGTGAGGACTTTGTAACCAGGAAAAGAAACCTGAGGAAGAACAGTCCCTAAATCTGAGAATAAAAGGGGGAAAGGGATTTATGGGAGGGAAATTACAGAAGATACTTTGGAAATAACCAACTCAGCTGCAATAAAAAGTAAAAGAGTGAGGGAAGGGGTGGAATCCCCTGCAAAGAGCAGCAAAGGCAGGACGGAGCCTTCATGCTCAAGAGCTTCATCAAAGTCAACGGCCAATTATAATGTTGGAACAAATGAGGATAAAATAGTGGATCTTGAAATTGCTCCAAAGGCAGACAGGGGAGCCTGATGTTTTCCATAATTGATTTCAAGGTTCGGATGGGGAATTCTGTGAATTATAGAAACATCAATTGTGCTGTTTTCTTAATAATTTAGAGGAGCTGCTCCTTTGATAACGACGTTCCCAGCAGCTGTGGCAACAACTCTGGGCAAACACAGGGCGAGGGAGAGGCGAGCGCTTGACACCAGGAGGGAAAGGTCACGCTATCTGCAGGAGTGTTGGGAGTAAGTCAAAGGAAATCCAAGGATTTGGAGTCCATTTTTTGGTCATTTGGATGCAGATGGTTCCTCAATTATTTTATGGCTTCCTGGACCTGCAGGAGACACACACAGGGATTCAGGATCCAGCAGGATATTGCCAATAATATCTACCTTTTCCTGATAAATCTCAAAGTATTTCACAACAAAAGCAGTGCTGTTGTCCTTGTTTTTAAAAAGGGGCAATTGAGGCATGGATTGATTTGATTTTAGTCATGAACATCAAATGCCACTCCTTGGCCAAATAACACCTACTCATGATTTTGTGGAGTTGCTTTAATTTGTCTCCTAAAGTAGCACAAAAATGACTGATTTCCCCATAAAGTGATAAATTCAGATGACAACACCCTAAGAATATGGGAGCAGGTGGTACCAAGGACGTGGTTAATTGAAACATTGGTGCCAGCAGTTGGATATTTCAAATACTTCTCCCCAAAATAGCCATTTTCAGAGCTGTATTTATTAAAGGCACAGGCCTAAGGCCTAAATCTTTATCCCACTCTTTGCTGTAATTCAGCAGCAGCTGACACACAATGGTGTCAAAAAGGATGTCAAAAGAACAGACAGTTATAGATATCCCCAAATTCAGAATGTTATGGGATCAGGTGTCTCATTTCTGGAAGAGCTGGAAACTTTAGGGCCAACTGTGAAATCACAGATTTCCAGAAATCTTACTGAACAAAAGTTCAGAATTTGAAGTTTGGGGTGAGTCAGTCGGGGATTTTATTTTCCTTTTTCAGTAAAAATCAGCTCTGAGAAACAAAGCTAAAGAAACTGAGTTTTTACCAGACAACATTGCAGAATATGAAACCCATCCATACTGAATAAATACGTGGCCAGCAGTTCTAATTGTCCCGGATTTTCCAATAAATTATTTCACAAGTCAACAAAAAACCCCAAATCCTCTGGATATCACCCCCCTGCAACCCAGCTCGATATCGAGCTGCTCGTTGCCATAGCTGCAGCTCAGGAGAACGCATTTTTCTCCCAGATTTACAAACAAGAGATTGCGATGGGGGAGCTCTGGGGAGTACCACAAAACATCCAGTGGCCCCCAGATGGAATCCCAGCCCTGGGGAGCCGTTCCGGTCCCACCGGAGCCCTGGCACAGGGACAGCGCCGCTCTGCTTCTCCCTGGGCTGGCCTCTCACCAGATCCCTGTCCTCAGGAAGCAGTTCCACCACTTCAAACCCCAGGAATGCCATTATTTCGCTGAAGGAGCAGCCAGCACACGCAAAGCTGGATTTCTGGTGGGGTTTTTGGTGGTTTAGGGTGGGTTTTAAGTTTTATTCCCTTCACTTCTTGTGCCGGCCTCAGTTTTAGTCATCCCAGAAGCACTGGAGGAGGTCATGGATAGGCAGACTTGGATCAGCAATGCCACTGCCAGGCTTTAGGGCTCAGGGTGATGCAGTTTTAGGCACATTTTTTCAATTTTTCGTATAAATAGAGCTCTTCCCTTCCCCGTGAAAAAAAGTTTGGGTTGGACAACAACACAAAAAGAAGCAATAATTCACTGGGATCAGCTCCCTGTTCTCCCAGGAGGATGAATCCTGGATAATCTGATCTGCCAGGAGTGCAGAGCAGCTCCAGGCCACCCACTCATGCCAAAAGCTTTGGGCATTCTGGATATTCATGCTGAAATCTCCAGAAACCCTTTGCTGTTCCAGCAGTTTTGTTCCTATGGAAGCAAATGGGTAAATGGTAGAAAAACCTCAAATGGTAACATTTAGTTGATGGAAGGGGATTAAATGGTTGAAATTTTTGAAAACCTTTCCAAAGTGTTTTTTGCTCTGGACTTGTCTCAGAAGAACTGAGATAGGGATTTTAAAGGTACAGGTGTTTACAAATTGGAGGTACAACTTTCTCACTGATTCAAATGCAAATTCCCTTCCTCACACCCCATTTTTTACATCCTTGGTCCTTTGCTTTAACACAAAACTCCCAGAGAAGTTCCTTTTCCAAAGGAAATTCAGTTTAGCCACAGGATCAGTTTATTTCTGGTGTTTTGCCCTTCCCCAGGCCAGGAACGAAGCCGAGGTTGGAGCAGGAAGGACAAGCAGGAGGCACAGACAGAAGGAACCATCATTCCCTTTAATCCTCATCAGACCCCACTGATACCTCTCATTTTCTCCATCTTCCCCCCCTCCCTTTTCAAAAAAATAAATGAGCCATAAGGACAAGGCTGATAATGAGCTGTTTATTGGCAGGATCATGGGTTGAGGGTGGAATCTGTTGGTGTTGTTAGAGAAAAACATTTCTAGTCTGGAGCAGCATAAAATGTTGGGTTTCAACAACACCTTTTGTGTGGTCAGGGATGGATTTATGAACAGGCTATGCTCCTGGACCTTGTCTGAATCTTCCTAACAACAGGTTGAGTTATTTAGGCTTAGGTTTGGTTCAGTTTCAGTCCTGTCTTGTGCTTTATTTTTGGGGAAGCGCAGAAAAAACCAGTGTGTGTTGTTCCCAGGAGCTGAGGATTTTTGGTTTAACTCTTCACTGGCTTCTGATTTTATTTGTTAGGGATTAATTTCTGTTTCTAATAAACACGTCATTACTTAAGTTGGTGAAACAGTTACTGCTGGCATTAAGCTCCAGGATTCGGGGGTGAGGGGGAGAATAACCTCAACCGAGCTCAGAAATGACAAATTAAGAACCAGTATTAGCAAAGAGAGCTCTTAACGTCTGTGTGGCAGCTCTTATTTAAATTCTGATGCAAATCTGATGGTAGAATCCAGCAGAATGTTATTTATGTAAAGAAACGGAGCTCGCTTTCATCTGCACAGGAGGGGTGGAATTGTTTTCCTCAATTGTTTCTGAATTTCTCTGTGCCCAGCTCATGTCAATGTCACCGTTTGCAGGGGCACCACTCGAGTCAGCTCTTTGCTCACATGTCACACCCTGACATGAGATTCACACCACTGCTGCCTGTCAGTCCTCAGCTGGCAGAACAAACAACTGCCAAAATCCAGGAAAGTTACAGAATAAAGACATTTTCTTCCATAAGGGCGAAATATTGCAAGATTTAAAGGATGGAGCATTTCAGACTGGGACACTCGGTGACAGATGCCCACGGGAGGACTGGGGGCAGCTCTTCCTTTAGTCCAGGCCATGCTGTGTTTTTGCCACATCATCGGAGTTCAGGAGGACTTTTCAGAAGCATATTTGAACAAAATAATAGTGTGCCTTGCAATGTGTTAATTTAATGCCAGACTTGTCATTTCTGCTGCGAGTGGAAGCTGTTTGTGTTATCTGCTGGGTTCTCGCCTGGCTCCAGAGGAAGGGAGAGCAGAATCTTTAATATGTCTCAGCTCCAAACTCCAAACTGCTGGAACTGCTGCAGTGACACAGAAAGAAGCTGCTTTCATTAGTCTCTCCTATTTTCATAACGAAGTGCTGCTGATTCATGAGCATAATTACATTGTTCTTTTCGCCTTTTGTGTGGCAGGGAGAGAACAGAGAGCAGAGCTGCTCCTGGAAACGCCTGGAACAACCTCCCTGCTGGCTTGGTGCTCCAGGAGCTGCTCTGAATTCCTCTGCCTGTGCCCTGGGGACAAAGTGGCACCTGACAGAGCACAGCATGTGCTGGCTGACTCCATCTCACCCCGCGATAAAAACTTCTTCCCTGCAGCACCAGTCTCAGTTCTCTTATTCCAGAGGGAGCACAGCATGGGCCGGTCCATGATGGGAGCAGGTCGGTGCCTTTTCCAAGCCAGAGCAGACAAGGTCACTCAGCACCACCAGATTCAGGGGCCAACAAGTGCAAATCTTGCATTTGTTGAAATTCTGCCAGTCTGCAAGTTACCTCCAGCTGGATTCACATCCTGGCAGTAGCAGAGAGCGGAGGGAGGTGACTCAGGGACAACTGATCAGAGCTGATTCTGGAAGTTGTTTGCTCTCCTCTGTTGATGTCCCAGCAAAGGGGGAGCAGAGCATCCATGGGAACTGCTGGACGCAGAAGTAGAAAAGAGATAAAGAGTAAAGAAAAAAAGTGTATTTTTTAAAGGACTTACCTGATGGAAGGAATGCCAAGACCACACACTCTTGACTCCCTGATACAGAGCTTTCCATATTTACCTTGGAATGAGCAGCTGTTCTTCTGCAAATTCCATGTGGAATGGATGCTGGATCGGTCTGAAACAGCACCTGCAGCTGGATCTGGTGTGGGCTCCCCTGGAGACAAGAGCTGTTAAAAGAAGGGATAAATGCTGTGTGGTTGGCTCCCCCAATAATGGGGACATCACTGGTAGTTCCAGGTGATCATGGAATCACAGAACCATGGAATTGTTTGGGTGGGAAGGACATTAAAGCCCACCCAGTGCCACCCCTGCCATGGGCAGGGACACCTCCCACTGTCCCAGGGTGCTCCAAGCCCCATCCAGCCTGGCCTTGGACACTTCCAGGGGTCCAGGGGCAGCCACAGCTCCCCTGGGAATTCCATCCCAGCCCCTCACCACCCTCACAGGGAGAAATTCCTTCCCAAAATCCCATCTATCCCTGCCCTCCTGCAGCTCAAAGCCATCCCCTGTGTGTGACAGTGGTGCCTGGTGGCTGAGCATCAAGTCCTGGCTTTGCCACTTGTCACTGCAGCGTGGCCCTGGCTGCGTCACCTCCTCCTCCTCCACAACTCACACCCAATCCCATTGAAATCCTTGGATTTCTGGGTGTGCAGTGACAGAGGTGAGAGCCACGGCCAGGCCTCTTGCTAACTAGAAATGGTTGCAATGTATTTAACTCACTGCGGAGGCATTCTGGGAAGAAAATATTAAATAAGTGGGATCTTTGGGAGGTGATGGAGTGTTTTCCATCTGGTATTTGTGTGCTGGTGACAACCAGTGGTCAGATGGTTTGGAGTGCAAATAAATTCCCATTATGGCATCTACTAAATGCATGCACTCAGATATTGGCATTTGGAAAGGGAAGCCAAAATCTCTGACGGAGCAGCAGAAATGAGTCTGCCAAGAGAGCTCAGTGAGGGAGGAAAATCTCACTGAGTCTCTTCATACAGGACAAGAACCAGGTGTCTTTTAGGAAGCACAAACCTCAACTTTGAGAAGAGGTCATAGAATGAAACCCCAAATGGTGCAAACTTCTTGAATTCCATGAAAAGCTGCCTGGGAGTCCAAAGAATATTTGAAGGAATAGTTAGAAATAAAGTAACAGAATGCCCATTGTTTGATCCATGGGTAAAATAAGAGAAAGTGCTTTATAAGTGTGGAAGTGAATAAATCCAAGTTTCCAGTGCAGTGCTCCATGGATTTTCCGGTTGTTTGCATGGCACTTGTTTTTAACTTTTGACAGCTCAACCTCCAAAGAAACCCAAAAGGCAAAACCAAAATACTCCATCCCCAAAAACCCATTCTGGTATTCCTGAGCTGGAAACATGTCCTGTTGAAAGTGTCAAATAGAATGGGGTTATCTTTAAAAAAAACCAGTTGCATCCAGTCTTGCTGCTGAAACTTTTATTTGAGTTCCACGTGGCTTCAGAGGAGCCTCAGGGCTTTAAAATCCACCTGCCCCAGTTATTTAATGTGTTTATATATCCAGAACTGACCCCCACAGGGGTGCATGTTGTTATCTATAGGATCTGGATTTAATTCCATGGATAAGACAAGCCCTGTTGGGTTTTTTTTTTCCATTTTTCTGACTGTGCATTCTGTTGGTAATTCTTCTCCTTCAGGTGGGATGAATTCCATCCCATGATAGCTGTTATTTTCCCTTTTATCCTTAACTACTGGTGTTTAGTGGGATATCTGCATTTTCTCCCCCCTTTTTGCATTAAGCTGCTAAAAGGTTTCACTTTCGCCTGTCTGAAATTAATGTTGCATTGAGAATAAATCGTCCTGTTCTGGGGTTGATTAAGGTGACAGATCCTGCAGGATAATTGCCACTGCTGTGGAGCTGTTCCCAGCAGGAACATCCAACATTTCCCAGCGGCAGGAGGGATGTTCGGGAATCAGAAATTCAGGGAATGGTTTGGCTGGGAAAGGACCCTTGAGACCAGCCAGTTCCACCCCTTTGGAGTGGATGGGGACAGTGGGAGGTGTCCCTGTCCATGGCAGGGGCTGGCACTGGGTGGGTTTAAGGTCCCTTCCCAGCCAAACCATTCCATGATTCTGTGATTTTAGAGTGGCTCTGCAGCCATCCCACACCCAGAGGGCTCCTGTTTCTTACCCCCTGTTCCCCCACACTTCTCTCCTGCCACCTCCTCTCTCCAGAGGGAAAACAGCACATTCCATTATTACAGAAGTGCATTGTTCCCTGAATTTTCTGGGAGCTGTGGATGGAAGGAATTGCCTATGAACTGAACCCAGTTCTCCAGCAGCTCAGAGCCTTCCCTTGCTCTACACCCCCTTTTAGGATGAGTAGCAGTGTAAAGGAGAGTCACAGCAATATCCAGATGACTTAAATCGAAATGTCAATGTATTTTAATGATATGCTGAGGAACAGTCATGAAATTCCGTGGTTTATATAACGCATATAATCACTCTTCTGTCAAAACCTATTGACACACATCCATTTTGACTGATAAGCATCGTGTCGAAACTCCTGATGGGGTTTTTGAATCCCAGGCTTTGAACCTCCTAGAAAGCAGTAAGTCAAAACCAAGTCACTCAGCACCAAACTTCAGATTTCGGGCTCATTTGGCAGCATTTGCCTGCCATCATCAGTGGGTTTTGGTGTGCAGACACAAAATCTGGGTGTGTGCTGCTCATGGTTGAGCACTGCCTGGTGTTGGAACAGCTCAAAGCAAATCTCCACAGTCAGTGTTGCCTTTTCTGTTTGTTTTTGCATCCTGTGTGCAGAGGGACTGCAGTTCCTGGGCAAACAGGGTCGTGCAGAGCTGTCTGCCATCCCTCTTTGTTAAATAATTCTCAGTGTTTGCTGCTCCCAGAAACCTTTGAAGTCCAGGCTGCACTGAAGGGAACGAGAGGCTTCATGTCGATCCCGACAACTGTTTGAGCAAAGGCTGATTTTAGAGTCAAATCCCACAAAAGTGCAGCTGGGAGTTAAGCAGCTCTTTGCCTCTGAACACCTCCCCCCCCACCTTAAAATGCTTGATGCAATTCTAAATTCCTTGGATTTTTTTCCTGGTGCAAACAGGCCCACGAAGAGAGGAGGCCAAGTTGCTCTGGACGTCATTAGAAGGGGCCAAGTTTAATGCTTGGCCTTCCCTAAGTGCTCACTACAGAACAGGGAGTAGAGGCTGCCTAAACTGGGGCTATGGGGATTGTGCAGCTTTAAGGATAGCCCGGAGTGCAAAAAATAAAAAGTCTTTCATACTGCTTGGTGCCTTTTAAGAAAGTTTAACTTTCTCCCAGTCTCCCAGACACTGGGGTGAACAGGAGGAGGCCCGATGGGACCTCCCTGTTAGGCCTTGCTGTGGATAATATAAAATCTTTAAACAGTGGCTTAAAAATAGGTCTTTTTTTCTCCTCTCTGCCTATTCTGTTATCTCAGAAAGATGCTTTGATGACTCTTCATTCCCTTCCTGACAGATCAGAGATGTTCAGGTGGGTCTAATATAAAACATTCCCCTCTTCCATCGTGGTTTTTGCTCAAGTGAGGGGATGATTTGCATCTTCTGATTGTTTGTGTTCTGGTCACTGGAGGAAAACTAAGACCTGGTGCTACTCAGTGAATTGAAGTGTGAGATTTTCCTACTCATGCTGGTCCAGATTCCATCAGTGCCAGGGACACGGAGCAGAGATATTCAGTGGAGGATGCTGGTGATGTGAAAGCTGCGTGAGATTAAATTAAGCTCGTGCTCTCTTTAAGAAAACAATTGCATTTTTGTTGCTAGGTTTTCATTTTTAACACGTGGAAGAAAACAAAATATTCTTATCCAAGGGCTCAGAAAATGAGCTTCCAGAAGAAACTGAGCCTCTCTGGACTCTGGCAGCATTTCTAAGGCTGGTAAACACTTCCCTCTGGCATCTACAGTGATACCAATGACCCTTTATACCACTATTTTGTATTTTCTGTGTCTTCTTTTACTTTCAGAAAGTAACTTTCGGAGATGTTCAGTAGCAATGACCAAAGGTCCAGGAGAACCCAAATTAACCTCAGTGCCACCCCTGTGACCCCCAGGCCGGCCCTGGGCTGGGCTGCTGGTGGCCAACACAGAACCGGAGGTTGGAGAGGAGTGTCCAGAGCACTCAGCAACATCTGCTGGGACATAATTGCATTGACCAGAATTAGACATTATGACTAACGAGCCTCTCCAAAAGCCCTGCTTTCTGAGGGGCTGTGAAAACAAACAAGGGCAGCACTGCTGGCTTGTCACTGGGTTTTAGGCTGCTTTTAGCAGAGGTGCTCGACAGCTCTGCAAAACGGGCCAGAATCTGCACTAAAAGCTGAGTGGGCCTTGTGCTCCAAATCACCTTCTCTGTGTGTGCCACAGAGCTCTGTGAACTCCAGGAGGGTGGAAACGTGGGCAACCCGTGATTTCCAGTCCCCAGAGTGCTCCATGTGGATCTGGAATGCGGGATGGAGGTCACCAGCATCACACGCCCTCATTAGCAGGAGCTGCAGGTGCCAAAGGCCGGGGCACGAGGCCTCTGTTGGAAATGCTGGGTCTTAACATTGGCAATCACATAAATAATTCAAGTGTTGGCACTGCCAGACCTCAGCTAAATATGAACAGCACAGCTCAGCCCTGGAACTGAGCTCCCTCAGCTCCAGAATTGAGGATTTCAGCCCTGGAACTGAGCCCCTCAACTCTGGAATTGAGGAATTCAGCCCTGGAACTGAGCCCCTCAACTCTGGAATTGAGGAANATTGAGGATTTCAGCCCTGGAACTGAGACCCTCAACTCTGGAATTGAGGATTTCAGCCCTGGAACTGAGACCCTCAGCTCTGGGATTGAAGATTTCAGCCCTGGAACTGAGCTCCCTCAGCCCCAGAATTGAGGATTTCAGCCCTGGAACTGAGACACTCAGCTCTGAAATAGAGCCCCTCAGCCTGGAATTGAACCCCTAAGCCTTGAACTGAGCCCCTCAGCCCTGGAATTGAGACACTCAGCCCCGGAATTGCGTATTTCAGCCCTGGAATTAAGACCCTGAGCTCTGAAATTCAGACACTCAGCCCTGGAGTTGAGCATTTCAGTCCTGGAATTGAGCCCCTCAGCTCTGGAATGAACCCCTTAGCTCTGAAACTGAGCCATTCAGCCTGAAATTGAGAACCTGAGCCCTAGAATTGAGTCTTTCAGCCCTGGAATGAGCCCCTCAGCTCTGGAACTCAGTATTTCAGCCCTGGAATGAAGAACCTCAGTCCTGGAACTGAGTATCTCAGCCCTGGAATTGAGCCCTTCAACCCTGGAATTCAGTATTTCATCCCTGGAGCTAAGAATCTCAGCCCTGGAATTGAGCCCCTCAGCCCTGGAACTGAGTATTTCAGCCCTGGAATTGAATATTTCAACTCTAGCATTGAGCCCCTCAGCCCTGGGATTTTGCCCCTCAGCCCTGGAACTGAGGCCCTCTTTAACCCGTAGGCCACCCCAATTCTGTGTTCCATTGAGATATTATCCAAATGCAGATTCCTGGCAGATTTAGACACACACTGCACAGGCCATATTTGCCCCCAAAGCCCTGAAATGCTGAAAAATCAGATGTGCAAATCAGAATTTCTTCCTGCTTTGCCACTCCTGCTCAACTGGTGGTACTGGAGACCTGGTGGGGGAAGGATATTGGATATTTATCACAGAATACTCAGGGCTGTGCCTGTGATGAGCAAAGATTTATGTTATAATCTTTGAGATTCCAAATGATTTCCCAGGCTGCAGCGAATTTCTCACAGCTGGGTCAGCTCAGGGATGGGGTTGAGCTGAACATGCAAATATTTCGCAGCTCTCCCTGTGCTGGGGTTACCTTTTGGAATTTGTCTGTCCAAACAGTGATTCTGCATATTGAAGGTGCTTTTGCTCCACGGTATTTAAGCCTCTGAGGTAAAGAGGATAAAAATCCAACTGCTTATCCCTGCAGTGCCTTGTCAAAGCAGGAGTTGTGCATCTGGCTGATTACAAGCTTTTTAACTTGCTCTAAAAAACTGCAGTGCTTTCCCTCAAGTTTTCACACAGCAGTAGTTGATGTTCTTCAGCATCTTTCAGCTTCAACTCCTATTTGTTCAGTGAAGGCCAAAATCTGTGCACGCAACTGCCGGAAAATGTCATTTCCTGTTGTATCCCTCCTTAATTCTGCCCTGCTGCGTTTTCCATGATGCCTGTGTGTGTGAGTGTGAGAAATGCAGTTTCCCTCTGCATTTACTGACAGCCAGGGGCTGCTGGAGCCGTTTGCAGCTCCCCCCTCCAGGTTCCTCCTTCCTTCAGGGTGGCACTGATGCTTCCAAAACCATCTGAGTGAAATTTGTGGTGATTCAGCAACTGCTGCACGTGGAGTTGAGCTGTACTCCGGATTGGAAATTACTTCATCCCTCCTACTCCTGAACCTGAGCTGCAGGTATTGTAGAAAATAACCATTAGTGCTCATATTCATCTATATGTACATTTATCTCTTGTAAAACCCTTTCATGAGGGGCCAAGTGTTTTTTCCCCAAGACTTTGTTCTCCAGAACCTGCTGGTGCAAATCAACATAATGCCCCAAACATGCTGCAAACACAAATGAGATTGATATGAAAGAGTTCAGTGAGCAGCACTTTGAATGGGGTCCATAATGGGCTTTTTAATTAAATGAATATAGTCATTTCATCGAGGCAGTTCTCATTAGCGGGCCAATATTGAGCTGACCATTTCCTTCTAATTGCATTGTGTTTTCTATAAGAGGCTCTGGTTCAGGGTTGATTTGAATGGATTGATATGTGATTGTGTCTTGACACCTGGTGCACACGGAGAAGGTGGAACAGCTCTGCTTTCTAAATGAAGCTGTTAAATATTCAGTGGAACGAGGGAGGGTTGTTTACTGTAGCCCGGCTTGGCTGGGCATGGCCACACTGCCCGGCTGCAGTGTTGATATAACTCCAGGTATTTACATTCCTTTGCCCAGTAGAGTGAATTTTATTAAATCCATTGTGTTCCCACTCGAAAGATGAGACCTGTTCTCTGGTGCGTGTCAAAGACTTCAAGGGACTGGGAATTTTCTACCAGAACTCAGAAGAGATTTCCCTTCTTTCCCTACTTTTCCATGTGTTTTACATAGGAGTTATATATTTTCCTTTACTGATTTAACAGAATCATAATTTTGTCCTCAGAAAATTAAAATTTCTTCTTTTCCAGAGCCCTTTTGTCCTATTTTTTAATACTCAAAGAGAAATACTGATTGTCCTTGGATCAAACCTGTGAAACAGCCAAGGAGTCACCTGGAAAAGAGGGTAAACTCTTGGGAGACTGGGAATGTTCGAGGAACTCTGACTTCAGCACCTCAAAGTCAAATATAACTCTGAGTTTCCTCCTGCAGGCCCTGCCCTTTCACAAGAAAAGTAAATCATTCTGTCCCATTCCATCTGCTTTGGTGCTCCTGCTTTAATTGGGAAGCTCACTTTGGAAATTCAGTGGGAGCAGTGGACAAACAGTTCTTGCAGAAGCTTGAATTTCTTTTTTTTTTTCACCCAAAGATAGGTGTGTTATCAACTCGCCAGGGCCAAGCTTACTGTAATCCTCTGCTCCAAGATCCCATTTGAGCCAAACTCTTTTACCAAAGTTAATGGAACATTTTGTGAGGGATTTAATCCTGTTTGAGAAGCAGGGCTCTGATCCCAGGCATGGAATCACCACAGGAGCTCGAAGCAGTTTTTAAACGCTGGTTACATCTGGATTTCAGTGTTTTTGTTGTCAGGAGTCAAACACAATCAGCCTCCAGTGGGTGAGTGGTTCAAACAGTTAAAGCTCTGTTGTACCCACACAGCTGCACAAGTGCTTTTATAGGAAGAGCTAAAAATGTCAAGGCACAATTTAAAAATGTTAATTAAGTTTCAATCTTTGTGGACAACATTGTTAATCACAGTGAGTGAGTAAAGCAGCAACCCTTGGGTGTTCTCACTGTCACTTCCCATTGAGCAACCGTTCATTCCCACTCTTGCCACTTCAATTTACTCCAACCTGTCCATTAAAAATCACTTCATATTGGTTTGGTGGGCAGAAACTTCTGTTAAATGTTCAGCAGCTGTTGGCAAGTTCAATCTTCGTCATTTTTCCTTTTTCCTTTCTGAGTTTTAATTACTACCGTGGCTCTGGGGATGTCCCAAAGGCTCTGTGCTTTGCAAGCACGAAGGTTCAGTGTTTTCAACAAGGAACTGGGCTGGAGGAGGTGTCACTCTCCAGGAGAGATCCGGTGGTGTCTGATCCATGGATGTGGCGCTGCTTTGGGGTTGGGAATGGCTGAGGAGCTGGTTTCATTTTGTGGTGCAGGTTTTTACTCAGATTTGCTCCCTGGAGCAGAGCTGTTCCAGCTGGGCTGAGAAACGAGCCAGGATGGGCCATCCTTTAGTGCTGGGCAGCTGGTGTGTGCTTCCCTCACCCGATTCCAGCTGGGAACAGCCTGAGGGTGTGAGGGAATGTGGGGGGAGACGTGAGGCAGCACAGCCTCGTCCCCTCACCACACCAGGTGTGCTTATTCCAGACACCCTCTGGAGGCTTTGGGCTGGCTGGGATGAGATCCAGAAACGAAGGGCTGGAAATCAGGTACATCATCCACAGCTCCCGCTTCTCCTTCACCGCAGAAGTTGTTGTCCAGGTGGCGTTTCTGCTCTTCCCTCCAGTTCAGGAAGGGCTCCTCCGGAACGGGACCAGCAGCAGACGCGCCCTGGGCCAGGCAGGGCTGGCCAGGGGCTCCTTCCCCTGACTCTGCACAGGAGAGGGGAATTCAGCTGTTCCCTGGCTGCAGGAAAAGCAGGCTGGGATTCCACACCTCCTTCCTGCACAGGTTTGCCAGCCTGTTCTTGGGAAGGGTCTCTGTCTGTGGTGTCTGGGTGATCTCAGAGACAGGAGACGGGGGAGGAGGAGAGGAGAGTTTGGGGTTTACCTTCTCCCTGGTATTTCAGTGTTCCCAATCCCTGTGCGGCTCTTCCAGTGTCACTGAGGGTGTCTCAGCCTCTCCTCACACAGGACAAGCTGGGACTACTGCTTCCGCATCCCTTCCCATTCCCTCGAGGATGTGGATCATTTTCCCATCCCTCCCTGTGCCCTCAGGGATGTGGATCACCTTTCCTTCACCATCAATCCCACTCTGGCCACAGCTGTGCTTCCTCAGGCCTTGGGGGTGATGTTTAATGCAGTGCAGAGCTTTGCACCGGGCTAATGAGTTTAGAATACTTGGAATTAATTTCTCTTCGCTCATTCCATTCCCTCCCCGAGCCCTGAGCCAGGCCTGGATGAGTTTTTGACCCAGACTGAGGCATCCACTCTGTTTACTCACAGTAGTTTTGCCTCCTGATGCTCCCTCCTTTTAATTATTAGCTCCCCCCTTTAATTATTTCCATTTCTCCGAGGCTGCATTCTTCCTCTCAGCTGTCAAGGCCTTGCAGAGGGTTTTATCCCACTAACTGGAATAACATTTCTTTTTCTCTCTTTATTGAAGTTGCTGCTTAAATCATACTGGCTTTGTTCTCCCCAAATAAAGGAGGATGCTAACAAGGCTTTCCAGGGTGCAGACATATCGTAAATGCATTTTGGAGATGTGCTTTTAAGCTGTCTGGAGGAGAAGCAGCAACTCTTGGGGGGAACACTGTGCTTAAAAAAATAAAACCAAAACAAACAAACAAACCCAAACCCCCCCCCCCAAAGAAACCAAACCCCAAAAAACCAAACGAAAGTAAAAACAAAACCAAAAACCACACACAAAAAAGCCCCATAAAAACCTCACGACCTTGGATCGTCCTTTAGTACATCAGGCTCTGGTTTCTTTGTGTTTTAAAAGGGGAAGAGTGGAAGAATTCCTGTCAGGAATTTCCAGCCCCCAAGGAGGGCCAGAATTGCCTTTGCACGGGTTCTGCCTCTCCAGAGCAGGGTTTGTTCCTCTCTAAAGTCTCTGTGTGGAGACCCATCCAGGTTTAGATCCAGGTTTAGATCCAGTGGCACCAAGGCTGCAATGAACCCCGGAACCTGCTGCTCCCATGGGATGCCCAGGAAATTGGGTTACAAAAATGCCTTCTTGCAACTTCTTGTTTGTTTTCCTCTTCTGAGGGCAAATTGTTGAAAGCTGTCTGGACAGGGGGCCTTTAATTAACAACTTTTGCCTCGATCTACTGCCTTCCACATCTGGGACCTCCGAGGTGAATCAGCTTTAATTAAATGTTCTCCACGCCTCCAGAAGACGCCGAGGCCTCACAGTGCAGATATTGAATATAGGATTTCCAAAATCGCACCTGGTTGATCTCCTCAGCCTGGGGTTGACAACTCTCAGTGGTTTGAATGTTGTTTGTCAATCTTGCTCTAAATGAAATTGTTGTCTCATGTGATGCTCAGGCAATGGGCAGGGAGGGAACTCAAAAATCCCAGTTCTGATCCTTCTCACCCACTTTTTTCTTCTCTTTATACAACCACTGTTCGGTGAATTGAAAGAAAAGAAAACACAGACTCGGGGAGAACAAACAGGGAATTCCTCTCAGCTTCTGAAAGTGCAGAATTAAGAAAAATACAAAATGCAGGGCTGGGAAATTCTGAGCCAGAAGTCAAAGGCTTCATGCAGATGCTACAACAAAGTTAAAGGATCTTTTATAGGAATCAAATGGAACAATTCCTTTGTGATGTTTCTGTTCACCAGCGAGGGTGGGAAGAGGGTTCCCTTCAGGCCATGGCCTTTCCTATCTCTCTATAAAGGTCCCTGGGTGGGAAATAAATGAGATTTTTGGCCTAACCAGAATTTTTAATCACAGTAGGTGCTTAAGAAAGTGGTGTTTCATCCATTTGGGGCTTACAGTGCTTGGAGTTTCCCTGTAGCAGGCAGTGGGTGTCACAGGAGAATAAAGTTGTTTGCTTTATACTTCTGATTGGGTAGAAATATAAATAAGGTTGTGCTGAGAACACTTCAGATTGCATTGAAATGGAGTTACTTGCTATGAAATACTGAAATTGTGGAGAATTAAACCCTAAACGTTTTGTTATGGTGTTTAAAAGCCATAAAGGAAATGGGGTGAGGAATTAAAATCACAAGATGAGGCACCAGATAATGTGGGACTGGGAGGTGGGGCTGCTCCAGTAGGGTCTGCTCAGAATGGGGTGTTCTCCATGACCCCTTGCACAGAAGTGCTGCAAAACATAACAAAAACAGCTCTGGGGGCAGGCTGAGCTTCCTTAGGAACTTTTAAATCCACAGGGATGCGGTGGAGGAGCCAAACCTGTGTCTGGGGGAATTGAAAGCAGCCCTTGGGAGTAAAGGGTGTGATGTTCACCTCTGTCCTGCTCTGCATTCCTTCATTGCAGCACCGGGAAACAGGAGATGAGGAGGGCAGGAGAGGGCAGTGACCTCTTGAAACCTTCTGTAAATCACAGCTGGCCCTGGGGGTGTGGAGAGCAGGCAGGGCTTTGCCAAACTGGCACCTCTGGTACCTCCTCAGGTTTCCTCCTGGGGAGGTTTTCAGCTCCCAGCAGTTTCACTGCAGTCCTGACAGGTGCACGGGGCTTTCATTGGGTTTTCCCCAACCTAAATTGCTTTTTCTGAGGTATAATCACAGAATCCTGAATGGTTTGGGTTGGAAGGACCTTAAAGGTCACCTAATTCCACCTCTGCTGTGGGCAGGAACACCTCCAGCTATCCCAGGGTGCTCCAAGCCCTGTCCAACCTGTCCTGGGACACTTCCAGGGATGGGGAATCCACAGCTCCTCTGGGCAAAATGATGTAAAATAATTAGTAGGAATGAAAAATAATTAGTAGGACTGATGCTTTCTCTAAGCTCCTGAAAGCCTGGCTTTTATTTAGGATGCATCCACTCTGCTGGTGGGAGCATCCCCCAGGACAATCTGCTGTGCAGCAGCCCCACGTTATCAGGATCTTCATGGACCAACTATAAACATCACCCATTTTTTGTCCTCTTTACAACACAGAGCTCCCTAAATTGGTATTTGTAGGTCACAGGTGGCTCGTGGAGAACGGGCTGTTCCTAAAAGATCAGCTCCTCCTCCTTATTTTCCCCAGCACCACCACACCCCCAGGGCTGTGTTTATCTCCGAGGTTTCTAAGTGCTCTGTGTGTAGCTCTGTCATCTGATCATCCACAGGAGGAGGCTGTGAAAGGAGAAAAGGAACGGAATTGTTCCTCCTGACACAACAGCCAGGTCCAGGAGGGGAAACTTCCCACTAAAAGTGTGCACTGTGCTTAGGAAAATTACTAAAAATCTTATCCTAATCCTCCTCAAAGATCAATCTCTTTATCTTTCTGACAGTGGAACTGACTAATCACCTGAATAGGATTTAAAGCCACTGAGACACTGACAAGGCTTTAAGCTGGGAATAATTTGCAGGAGTTTTGTTTGGTTTGGCTGTTCTTGATCGTCCAGCAAAGCTTCCCTTTCTCCATTTCTCGATTCATCATTTCTTCCCCTGGAAGTAGAAATCAGAAAGGCAAAAAGCTGTTCTGATGTTAATTACAAGTGCAACAGCTGGAAAACTATTTAGGAGATAAAAATCACTCCAGATTTGGGATCATGTGGCTCTTTGAGGTCTGTTTTTAGGGCAGTTTTGCATAACAAATATGAGTCTGGAACCTCAGGCTACTGCACTCGAGTTTCCTTCCACATTTGGGAGAAGAGTTTCCTGCTTGTAACACATTTAATCTGTTCCTTAGGAGACGATGAATTTTGGATTGTCATTATCTTTTTTTTTTTTTTTTTNTTTTCTGGATTTGTTTTTTTTCCCTCTTCTCAGCAGCAGAGCTTTGTTTGACCTGGGCTCTCTCAGTAGAAAGCCTGCTGGAGTTCCACGGGGTGCACACAGCTGGACCTGCCTGGGATCCTCACCCAGTGAGGGCTTGGTGTCACTGACCCCATCCTTGGGAGTGTTTCTGAAATGCTCCTGGATCCCAGGAATTTGTGCAGACTGTCCCATGTGTTTCCTCCCCACGCTTCAGGTGTTCTGAGCACAGCCCTGCTTGCAGGGATGCAGCTTTGGAGGGTCATTAAAACAGCTGGAGAATGGGAGAAGGTTTCTTTTCTGCTTGGATTTTGGGGATAATTTGGTTGGCCTCACATAGCAAAAGCATTTCTGTGCACACAAATTTGGGGTAAGTTTAAATATAACCCTTGGAAAGATGGTTATATTTAAACTACAAGAGATATCAAGAGATAAAGAGGAGACACAGTCACTTGCTGAAAATTAAATTGCAGATTAAGCACAGCTTTATAAACATCAATCTTAAAGTGACTCTGGGAGCCAGGTCACAAATCCCCACCATCATCATCTGTTTGATGTTCAGGTGCTGAAGGAACAGCTCAGCATTTGTAGGGACTGGAGGAAGCAGTGGATGAGACACTGGGAGCAAACTGAGCTGGGGCTGTCTGATATTCCCAGGAAATTATGGTCCCACTCAGTACCAACTACAGGGAGAAACAAAACTGAATTTCAGGCCTGCCCTGGAAGTTTCCTCAGCTTGGAGTAATTTGGGGGAGATTTATGAGAGCCCTGGTGTCAGGAGGAGAATGTGCTGCAGATTTCCTTGGGGAATGGCAAGAGCTTGGACCAAATCTCCCTGCACAGGGAGGGCTCCTTTGACCTGGGCAGCTGAAAAATGCTTCAGACTACTTTGCGGGACTCATTAAGCATTTTTTCTTTCATAGTTTGGGTAAAACATTTCCTCCAGAGTTGAATTTGCATCACTCTGAGTCTACAGTTAAGGTTTTAAAGTGTGGCAGTGAGGGACACGTGAACCTGGACCCACATTAAGTCTGTGGCTGCTCAGCCCCTCTCGGCCCCAAGAACTGAGGCACTGACTGCCCTCAGCGTGGAGTTTCTGCCCTTGGAGAGGCTGAAATCCTGTTTTCCAAGTGAGCAAATGAGTCTGCTGAGACATGGGTAGGGGACATGGGTTTAGCAGGAGCACGAGTGGGCAGAGATGAGCATGCAATGGAGAGATGGCAATTAGTGAGGGAAATGCTCAACAGTTCAGAGTTCGTGTTTCTGTGGTTTCCAGTGCAAGGCCAGTGTCCCAGTGCCTGTTGCAATCAATAATAGATGGAGCAGGTTGGAATGGATTGAAATAGTGCTTTATTCAGGCTGCTGTAGAGTAATGATGATATTTTATTTTATTCCAACCTGATTTAATACATTTCAACGGAAATAAACCCATTTTCAAAGAGCCACGTCCCCCCTGGATAATTGATGTGTGTGTTTTTTGTAATATTTCAACAGCATGTGGCAAATCCCACAGGGTGGTTGTTGACATCTGTTCCACCAGTTCCAGGAGGAAACTCAACTGGAAATACAGCTGTAGATGGTGGAAGTTCTCCCCTTTCGCTGCTGCTTCCCACCCTTTGTACTTGCACAGTTTGTTGGAAGAGAAGATAGAAGATCCTGAATGGGAATTGCAGGTGTTGGCAGAGCAGGAATGACTCAGTTGGAGCCCTGAGAACTCCTGTTGTTCTGTTTGTTTTCCTCATTTTCATTCAAATAGAGCATGGTGGAATTGTCGATGTCGAACCGAGAAACGGGTAGAGAAAATGACAAAGAGTCCAAGGCTCAGGGATAAAAGGAAGAAACTTTAATAATTTTCCAAAGGCTTTTATATGTTAGTTCGCACAAGTGTGTTAAATGGCAGAAAGCAATTTGTCCTTTGGCCATACACCCCTTGAGGGGATTGGCCAAATTCTAAGACACCCATCTCTAAGTATTTTCTAGTTAGAACCATAACAATACTGCAAAACAACCTGCAAGATAAAGGGATTCGTCCACAGAAACTTCTGTTTTCAGCCAGTGTCTGTGAGAAAGCAAAGACTTTCTCACAGGGGCAGAAAGCTGGAAAATCTTTCTGCTACCCAGGTTTCAGCGTCCACAGTGGAATTGCAATTTCTTTCCCTCTGTCCATCTCCAAACTGGATGGATCTCCACAAAAATGTGTTTGCAAAGGTGGATCTCCGGCTCTAGGGCAAAGAAGAAATTGTGAAATTCACATGGTGAGGCCCCTTTATAATAGGAAAGAGTGGAAACAGGTTCCAAAAAATGCACACAGGCACCTAAGGAAGCTTTTTAATGACTTTAAAAAATATCTCAGATAATTTCAGATCTCCCACTGAAAGCACAGGAGAGCCAGACAATCCTGATTGCATCGTGCCCTTGGAAATGGTGTCAGAATGTGCAATTCCAGACACCAAAAGAGATCTGTGAACTTGGCCGGATCTCTCAAACATTATTCCTGAGGTGGTTTATTTAATTTTCTGTCATTCCTTTTTTGCCAGAGTAAATAACTCCCTGGGATTTTGGAAGGAGACTGAAAATACCTCGAGCTGAGTCTTTCTAGGGTGCCTGGGTGAATTTGCCACACCTTCCCTCAGATACCTGGCCCCTTTTTCTTCCCTCCAGTGCTCAGGCCCTCTCTGCAGCTCCTGTCAGCATTCCCAGCTGAACAGAATAATTTCCCTCCTCAGCTGACAGCAGCTGTCATTAGGAAAATTGCAGGGCCAACTTTGACAGGATTTGCACAATGGGGGAACTTCAACTTCTCACAGGCTCCGAGAGCCCAGGCTCTTCAGCACATCTTGTCAGTCGGAACATGAGCTCATCTCCTCCCCGCGAGCAGTTGGCAGATGAGAAGATTATTTCTGACAGATCTGAAACAGCCCCGATGACATCCTCCAACAATAAAATCTCTGCCAGGGGCTGGGGGGGAGAGGGGAAAATGGTCTAATGAAAAAATTGTGGGTAAAAAAAAAACAACGGGTGAGTGCTTAAATTGAAAGGTTTTCAGCGTTTGCAGCTCTTTGTTTAGAATTCGTTCCTCTTCCCTGGGTTAAATATTCACAGTTGTTAATGATCCAGGGATTTAGAGCTCTTTCCTGCAGGATGTTCCTCAGGTCTGAAGGCTCCTTGGAGCTGGAGTTGGGTCCTTTCGTGCCCATCAGCCAGTGGTGTTTGGACATTGGGGATTAATGATGGCAGCAGTAGGATTTGTGGCATTATCCTGGAACTGCCCAGCATTCTAGAATTCTCTGGCATCCTGGGATTGCCTGGGACTATGAACATCCCTCGGGAAGGGGAGCCTCTCCACGGGCAGGGTGTGTGTGACTGCAGGGCTGGGCTGGTGCTCAGGGTTTTGCCCCTTTGGGGGAGGTGAATGCCACGAAACTCTTTTCTTCCCAGTGTTATTAATTGTGTTTGCTGAGAATTAGGGAGTTCGTTTATGTCTGGCAGGAGGGGGAGCGAGGAGGACCAAACCCCACAGATTTCTGCTCTCCCTAATCTTAGCTTTCCCAGCCTCAGGTGCAAACATGACCTGAATCAAGCGAAAGCAAGAGGCACAAACGGCTTTAATGTCCTTGTTAGTATTTAAAGTTTATCTGTTCCTGTGGCATTGCGTTTCTTTCAGCCCATCTTTAGCCCTGCTTCCCTTCCAGAGCTGGTTTTTCTCATTGTTTACCCTTTAAGAGCACACTGGGGATAAAATCCCATTTTTCCTGACTGTGTTCCTGCTGGGGAATGAAGAATCCCCTGGGAACACAGCAGGGATTTGTGCCTTGTCTGGAGTGTAGCAATTCCCTTTCCAACAAAGCCAGAACTCCCACTCCTTGTTCGACTGCCATGCCCAGGATCATCCTCCTCAAAGGCAACCGTGATGCAAGAAACCATTAAGGGGTGTGAAAATTGAGGATGCTGCATCTTGGATTCTGATTTTGTTATTTCAGAGCTTCTAGGAAAAAATAGATTATAAAGGTTCCAAGCTGTGTAAGTCCAGAGTGTGCAATCAGTGTCCTGTGGGCTCCAGAGCTCGATTTGAGATCCCCAAATGTTGTACGAGAAAAGGCACCACATTTTAAACCCTTTAGTTGGGATTTGAGATCCAGCAGCCATCGGGGAGCAGGATGTGCAGCTCCTGAAATCCTGAAATGCTCTTGCAATTCATGGAGTCCTGGAATGGGTTGGGTGGGAAGGGATTAAAGCCCATCCAGTGCCACCCCTGCCATGGACAGGGACACCTCCCACTGGCCCACAGGGCTCCAAGCCCTGTCCAGCCTGGCCTTGGACACTGCCAGTCCACAGCAGAGGGGCTCCAGCCCTTGGAGCATCTCCGTGGCCTCCCCTGGACTTGCTCCAGCCTCTCCTCTCCCCTTCCCCCCAGCGGGATGAAGGCTGATGGATCTGGGATGCAGCCTAAAAGGTAATGATGGAGGTAGGCAGGAAAACCATCAGCAGAACTGTTTTCATCAGTTCTGATTCCTACTGCTTTCATCAGTGACTGATCCCAGAGCTCACAAACCCTAGGCAGCTCCAGGGAACCTTTTCCCTTCCCTTAATTATTGAGAGGACCTTGCTTTTATCAGGAACTAATGAAGTGGAGGAGGCAGGTTGTGTTTTACACTGCACACTTGAGATAAAAATATTAAAAATATCCCGATCCCGGTTCCCCAGAGCCGTCAGTGCGGAGTGGGAATGAGCACGTGTGTTCTGGGGAACAGTTTTCTGTCACAATGTGCAAGTTCATTAAAACTTCAAGCATTTCATGGAAACATGTCTTTGCTGGCAGAGCAACTTCACAACTCAAAACATCTTGTTCAAGGGTTCCCACTTCATTCTGGGAATATCCTGATATTTGGTGGTGTTGAGATGGAATAATTTTGTTTAACCATTTACAGTGAATTCATTCAGTGTTTATATCAAATGAAAACATCACTCTGATTAGGTGGGGGGTTATTTTTGAAAGTTTACCCCATAAAACAGATTTGGTTGGTGTTTGGTTGAAAGGGATCCCAAAGCACCTAATTCCCGCCTGTCCTTGCGGCACACACCCACGGCCTGCAGGGAATTCCAGCTCTTGGGCTGCTTGTTCACAGTTTTGGGGATGCAGGGGGGGATTTCGGGGCAGTCTGGGCTGTGCTGGATACAGAAAAAACAGAGAATTAAAGGCTTGCATAGACAGGACAAAGCAGAGTCAACATCCGTGTCTCACTCTGCCTTGGCAGCAGTGAAAATCTGGGATCCTTCTAAAATAGGAATTAGTGCAACTGAACCAGTCTGGGTATTTATTTTAGACCAGTTAGAACCAGTACCAACCTGCTGAGAGCAGCTGATTGGGGCTGAGCCAGGCTGGAGAGCCAGGGGTGTTCCCCTGGAGAAGGGGAAGATCCAGGGAGAGCTCAGAGCCCCTTCCAGGGCCTAAAGGGGCTCCAGGAGAGCTGGAGAGGGACTGGGGACAAGGGATGGAGGGACAGGACACAGGGAATGGCTTCCACTGCCAGAGGGCAGGGATAGATGGGATATTGGGAAGGAATTCCTGGCTCTGAGGGTGGGGAGGGGCTGGGATGGAATTCCCAGAGGAGCTGTGGCTGCCCCTGGATCCCTGGAAGTGTCCAAGGCCAGGCTTGGAGCACCCTGGGACAGTGGGAGGTGTCCCTGGGTGGCACTGGATGAGATTTGAGGTCTTTTCAAGCCAAACCATTCTCCATTTCTATGCCAACTCTGTTTCTCATCCTCAAAAAACGTTCTTAATGTATCCACTCCTTTTCTCAACTTTATTCTGGTTTTTTTAAGAATAATTCATATTCAGCGCAGAATGGTTATAAAGTGCAAAACTCATCAATTATTCAGGTTATTTATGCAGATTTTAAAGTCAGAGACATTATGTGGCTTTCTCTCTTTTAAGAGAAATTGAAAAGAGATCTAAGAGGAGTAGAACATTTTCCTGAGCTGAGGTTGGAGTTCAGCTCTTTGGGATTGTTGTGTGTGTTTGAGTTGTTTGGGTTTGCTGTGTGTGTTTCCCAACCCCCTTTAGAGGTGTCAATAACGGGGTGACTCAAACAATCAGACGAAGCTGGAAGAGCACCAAAACCCACAGGATTTGGATAATCTGAGTATTCCTGGTGTCTGACCCAGTGGGCAGAGCACAAAACAGGGACACAGCAGCCAGCAGTTGAATTCCCTGCTTGTATTTGCCCTGATCAAATTATTTTATCCCCTCCTTGTAAACAGTTAGTAGTAGTAGTAATAATAATAATAATTATTATTATCATTATTATAATTTCCTGTTGTAAAGGTGTTAATTGAGTTAATTTAACCAGCATTCCATCAGTTGATGCTGATATTTGGGTTCAATATTGATGAGGGCCAAACCATTCCCTCCTGACAGGCTCTGCTCCCCAATTTGTGTCCAAACCCCCTTGCTGGGAAAAATGCTGTGTTTCAGCCCTCCAGGTGAGAAACCCCAGGTGACACAGGACGAGAACCTTCCTTCTGGTGTTTTTTAGATGCCCATCACGGGACAGCGCAGGGAACAACCCGAGCCTGGCTGGGGACAGGTGAGGCAAAGAATAAATCAGTGAGTACAGTCACAGAGACAGGAAATCCTTCCCTGCTCCCAAAGTTATGAATTGGCAGCTGGAAGCAGCAATTCCTGTGGCTGCAGGTGCTGAGGGTGCAGTTGACTATCCAGCTGCCCTGGCCTTGAAGTGATTAAGATCCCATTCTGTATCGAGCAAGTGTTGGAGCAACTGGAATTGCTCTGCCTTGGATAATTGTGTTTGTTTCTCCCGTTAAATTTACAGGCTCTTTTATGCCTTCTCCCCATGTGCTCGCAGATTTTCCAGTGCAATTTGCAAAATAGCCCTGATTGCTCTTTCAAGCCCCTTTTCAACATTTTGTCTGCAAAGAAAAACAATAAAAACCAACTCCAAAATGGCATTTGGAGTTGACAGTTCCTGGTGCTGCTCTCCCACAACCGTGTGGTTCCTGTCTTCTGCAGTCGGATCATTAGCTTGGAAAAATCTCTTTATCTGAGCATTTTTTTGTGTTGGTGCGTGGCCAAAAGGTGCCTTGAACATTTCATAGAGTGGTCATTTGCTAAATAATGCAAAAATGCTCATTTTTAATATTTATTTGTTTATTTGTAAACAACCCCCAATATCTGTCTGATCCGTCTGTGGATGTTAAGGCAGCGATGACTGCACATTCCAGTGTCCCTGCCCATCCCAAGAGAAAATTCCCAGAGAAATCCTGCTCCTCAGGATGCAGGCGGTGTTGCTGTGCTCTCTGGCAGTCCCCTTGGCCCTGGGAGTGATGGATGGTGCTACTTAGGCTGGATTGGATTTGGTTTAATTTCCGTGCACACCCATGATTCATCCCGGGCTCTGCTGCAGAGCCCCTGCAGCATCCGAGGGATCCCAGAGTTTCATTCTGGCAACCTGGGAATTGCCTGTGCTCGCTGTGCTGAATGGTCCAAGGAAGTTTTGGGGGGAGAGGGGAGGTAGGGGAGGAAATCAGGAAATGGAAATGTGGCACAAAAATAAAATAGAGCTGGAGTTTTGTGTCATTCAGAGCTTTGGTGAGGGCAGAAAGGAGCTCCAGGAAGCTCCACCACCCACCATGGCCAGGCCTGGGCACCAGATTCTTTAAAATCAGCCCCCAGTGCTTCCCTGGAGGGGTTTTGCCCCACTCCTGGAAGTGTCCAAGGCCAGGTTGGAGCAACCTGGGACAGTGGAAGGGGTCCCTGCCCATGGCAGGGGGTGGGAATGGATGGGCTTTAAGGTCCCTTCCAACCCAACCCATTCCATGATTTTATGGCTTAATCATAATATTTGCAGGTTTCTTCTTGTTTTTCACTCTGTGTGTATGTTGTGGGACTTTTGGGTTGCTCTTCAGGTCACGTTTGGTGACCCACAAATGTCACATCCCCTTTTTCTGCCACCCTTCCTCTGTCCCTCCTCTCTCCAGCCCAAGCCTCCCTTTTGGTTTATTTTTCTCCCCTTTTTTAGCAGACTGACTGCAGATATTCCCACTTTTGCCTCTGCTGGGCTGGCAGGGTAAGCCCAGCTCTGCAGCAGTTTGCAGGAGCAACGTGAACACAGTGACAAGGAATCAATCTTGCTAATAAAATTAGCCAAGTTTCGCTTACTCTTTTGCACAACTGGAGACCGACTCATCCCCATGAAGGCAGTTTTACAGCCTCATTTTTTAATGGAGTGTAAACCAGCATTAATCGTGTGAGGAGGGGCAGAGATTGGGAGCATAAATCCCCTAAACCTCCGCCGGGGCCCTGCGCATCAACCCCCCCAGAGATTAGGGAAGTGAAAGAGAATTCTGTCCTGCACTTGTCAGTCAGCTCAAAGAGCAATTGGTGTAGGCAGTAAAAACATCCTGGAGGAGCAGAGTTCCACGTCTGGAACCCTGCTGCCTCAGCAACGTGGGTGTGACTGTGCTTGATGCTCGTAGGTGTCATTCCAACCTCGATGATCCCACGACATTTGGGCACTTGTGTTAATTACACCTCCTGTGAGGCTGTGCTGGGGCTTTTTGGTTATTTTTTAATACTCTGTGCCTGGCTTGAATATCCAAATAAAGTCATCTCTTCATGATTTTCTCAGAGTTAAGGGTTTGAGAGGCTGCAAAAGTTGTCAGAGGTTGCCCAGAGGAGCTGTGGCTGCCCCATCCCTCTAAGTGCCCAAGGCCAGGCTGGGCTTGGAGGGAATGAAGTGACAGGACACAGGGAGTGGCCTTCAGCTGCAGGAGAGCAGGGTGAGATGGGATATTGGGAAGGAATTCCTGGCTGTGAGGGTGGGGAGGGGCTGGGATGGAATTCCCAGAGCAGCTGTGGCTGCCCCTGGATCCCTGGAAGTGTCCAAGGCCAGGCTGGACGGGCTTGGAGCAGCCTGGGATAGTGGGAGGTGTCCCTGCCCATGGCAGGGTGGCACTGGGTGGGCTTTAAGGTCTTTTCTGACCCAAACCATTCAGTGATCCCAAGACTGCAGGGGCAGCAGGGAATGTGGAGTTGGGTAGGAACGCCCTGTCCCAGGAGTCAGGCTCGTGCAGACAAGGCAGGAAAGGTGATTTTTGCCTGTTTTATTGGTTGTTTAAAAGATCTGCAAAGAACAAGAGCATTACTGGGCTCCTTTTCCCTGATGGTGCTGGCAGCTTGCCCTTCACCTGGAGGGGCATAAAGCCAGAGGATTTATTGCTCCTGGAGTGATTTATGGGATACAGGGAGTGGGGTGGTGGCCTCGCTTTACTACTGACTCATCTGCTGACATTGAGAAATCCTCCTGGGCACTCAGACCAGCGCTGAGAACTCTTCCCTACTCCATGAAGGGATCCTGAGGCTTAATCCCACCGTGGCTGGACAGCGCTGCTGGGTTTATATGGAGAAGAAGGCAGAAAAAAAGAGATGTTCTTGTGAGTTTTCCGTCATTTCTGATCTCAAATGGGAAAGTGCTTGGAAAGTTTCTGTGGTTGCTCTGTGCTTCTGATCCGTGTTTGCCAAATGCTGCTTTTTACAGCTTCTCCTCTGGGCATTCCCCACTTTTTCCAGTTGCTGTCACGTCTCAGTGTGGGAGCTGATGGTTGAACAATTCTTTTTATTCTCCCTCGCACATCCTTGGAGATCTGTGTGATTTTTTGTGTGGTTTGTGTTTATTTTCTCTCTCCCAGAGCACATGGCTCCAGGTTTGTTTAGGCTGACTCTCCCTTCTGGGAGGGGGAGGAAAAAATACTCCATTCCAAACTAAATCCAAATTTTTGGACCCATTTGGACCCATTTTTCTCATTACAACCCTCTTTAGTTTCAAGAACTCTGCTTCATCTCCTGTTTGCACACTCTGCTTCGGCCTGGTCGGTGTCTGGCTTTAAACCTTCTCCTCACTGGGCTTTTCCTGGGGTTCTTTCTGGACACAGGGAATAGCATGGAAGGCAGCAAATCCTGATTTTCTTCTTTTTTAGAGTTTAGCTGCCAGGGCTGACAGCATCCCTCCGAGCCAGGCATGGAGTGGGTGCATTCTGGGGCAAATTAAGCGTTTTCCACATAACCTGGGTATTTTTGTTAATTTTTGAAGTGTCTCAACGTCACAGAAAACTCAGGTTGCAAGTCACTGCTCTGAGGCAATAAAATGATGACTCGAAAGAGTTCTGGGCAAATCTTTGAAGGGTTTGGGGTGAGGGAAATTTGGGTAAAACCCAAATTAAATCACAGAAGAGGTGAACCAGTGGGGATGTCTATTTTTAATCTGCTCTATTTCACCTCTGGCTGGGTTAGGAGGTGCTGTCACTTGTCGGACAATATGAGATTTTAATGGTTAAATGCTGCCTTTGTCCGTGGGGACAGGAATGAACTCCTTAACTCAAGAGGGTAATTAATTTTCCTGACAAGCTCTCCGAGTGCTCGATGGAGATTTTAGCCCTCACATGGATGGGATTTGACAGTTTGCATTTGCCTTCTGCCACCTCCCCCTGCAAACTCAGGACTTGCTGAGTCGGGCTGGACAAATCCCCGGAACACGCCGGAATGAGATCGGGCTCTAATGTGTAATAAAAACTTTAGAAATGACTCCTTCAAACTCTTCCAGAGGTTGGAAACGCATCTATGAATATCCACTTTATGCATAAAGTTCCCAAATCTTATTGGAAAAGGTCATTTATTCCAAAACCTGGGCTTTAAGTCTGGAGCCAAGGAAATTGCAGGATGGTTTTGATGCAGCAAAGTTTGCAGCTGGAAGCAGTGGGAGAGAGTGAAGCCCTGGTCAGGAACTGCAGTGTTGGTCCTTTACTCCTCCTCTGCTCCCTGGATGCCTTTGGAACATCATGTTTTTCCTTTTTCCTGCAATAAATCCTAAATCAAAGTGTTGGCGGTGGGTCCTTTGCAGATTTATCTCTCTGGGAAACCACCCACCCAAGAGGCCTCCAGTCCTCAGGTGTGCCCAAAGTTTTTTGGGCTGAATATTTCTGATTTTTCAGATTTTTTATGTATAGCTCCCCTTGAGCTACATTAGTTCGCTGATGAATAAATCTGTGTGAAAAATGAGATGGAGAAATCTGAAAGTTTTGTTTCTAGCTCTGTTTTAACTTCTAGGGAATTCCTTACATTCTGTGTGCCCAGTGGAGCCAGGCTGGGAGAGCTGGGAATCTTCACCTGGAGAAGGGAAAGATCCAGGGAGAGCTCAGAGCCCCTTCCAGGGCCTAAAGGGGCTCCAGGAGAGCTGGAGAGGGACTGGGGACAAGGGATGGAGGGACAGGACACAGGGAATGGCTTCCCACTGCCAGAGGGCTGGGATAGATGGGATATTGGGAAGAAATTCCTGGTTGGGAGAGTGGGGAGGGGCTGGGATGGAATTCCCAGAGGAGCTGTGGCTGCCCCTGGATCCCTGGAAGTGTCCAAGGCCAGGCTTGGAGCAGCCTGGGACAGTGGGAGGTGTCCCTGCCATGGCAGGGGTGGCACTGGATGGCATTAAGGGTCCCTTCCAACCCAAACCATTCCAGGGATCTGTGATTCCAAGTGCACCTGAAGGAATGTGGCGCCAGAGCCAGGGATTTGATCAGGAACATTTTCTTGAGAACTCTTTGAATGAAGTTGTATTCTGAGTGAGGCTGGGATGTGCTGGGTGAGGCAAACGAGGGTGGAGTTAATTATCCCCATGTGCTGCCCCCTACTCCAGACCTGCGCCCCGGCACAGAAGGCACGCGAGGATCGGGCCGGGAATGGCTTTTGGGATTTGCCAGCTGAGTTTTAACGGCCTTTTAGCGCAGCAAATGTCAGTGACAGAGATCAAACCGTGATTGTGGCAAATATGGACAAGAAACGTGCGACTCGTCCCCTCCAGTGCCACCCTCTGTGGGCTCGGATTTATCGGTGCCATTATTGTCACCTTCCATTCCCTTTGCTGCCTCCCCCACACCCTGCCCAGCAACTCTGCACTCATCAGAGCAAAGGGACTCAGGTTCATTTAATATTAATTTTAATATTAAAATCACCATTTTACTGCCTGGAACACTTTCCCTGTGGAGACAATAATCCTTGCTTTTCCTTCTATTCCTTTTTATTCTACACTTGTGGCTCTTTAATCTTCGATTTTTAAGGAAATAAATTGCATGTAACAATCCATGGGTGCTGAATTGGGAAGGAAGGAGCTCCACTTTCAGTGAGGGACTCAAGAATTTATAATCCCTGAATCCCAGAATAATTTGGCTTGGGAGAAACCTTCAAACCCATCTCATTCCTCCCCATGCCATGGGCAGGAGCAGCTTCCCCCAGAGCCCCACCCAGTAAGTTTAACTTTAAACTAAAAGATAAAATCCTATTATTTTGAAAGCAGAGCTGAGCTTTGGGGGTGGGCAGGATGAGTCAATCCCTGTGCTCCAGGGAAGGGGATCTGGGGGCTCATGTGCCTTTCGTGATGCGTGAGTGGTCCCAGCCGAGCTGCTGCAATCACACGGAGCTGATTCCAGGGAATTCTGCACCACGGGACTGCCAGGAGCTGCTGGGTAGAGGCTTGGGAGCGATGGGATTGTTGAGCTCCCTACTCTGGGATTCCACTGCTGTTGCTGCTGTGAATGGTGGTGATACCAAGGATCACAGAATCCTGGAGTGGTTTGGGTTGGAGGGACCCCAAAGCCCACCCAGTGCCACCCCTGCCATGGGCAGGGACACCTCCCATTGTCCAGGGTGCCCCAACCTGGCCTTGGGCACTCCCAGGGATCCAGGGGCAGCCACAGCTCCTCTGGACAAACACCACAGTCCTGTGGGTTGAGGGGCTGCTGGAATTCCAACAAAAGCTGATTTAGTCAAAGAGAATTAATTCCCAGTGATATTAATTGATAATTTTTCCCTCTCACTGAGGCCTTGGAGCATAGGGTACAACCTCACACCGTTGGCTGGAGGTTCAATTTCAGTCAGATCCTGTCGTGGTGCCTCTCTCAGGTCATCCAGGATGATTCTTGGAATAGCAGTGAATGAGATGTGGTGCAGAGTGGGATTTTCTTGTCCTGCAGATGAATTCTGACCATGTGAAGCAAATGGTGAATATTTCTTTATATGAACTCCAGATCCCTGCCTGTGTCACAGGGACACTTTGCCATTTTCCAGGGGGTAAAAACATAATTTATAATTAACCAAGCAGTGTGGACACCTGCTGGAATTCCACATCCCTTAGGAGAAAAGTTCCATTGTAGTTTATTGTTGTTCAGGCTGCAGATAAATCAGTATAAATTGCCCAGATTTACATGGGATTTGTGGATATCAGGGTGTTATGTACATAAAATTGGAATCTGTGCTGGTGTTCTCAGTTTCTGTGCTCTGTGTTCCTGGAAACATGAAAAATCTTTTGTCTACAAGGCCTGAAACAAGTCCAGAGCTCGTTTGCTGAAAGTAGTGGGTGTTGTCTTGGTCTCCTGTTAGAGGCAGATTAAATTTGAAACAGCAGAATTTCCCTGGGAGAGAAATTCCATTTTCTGGGGGCAGCTCTCGTGCTGGCTGGGATGTGCTTCCATGGCTGGGATGTGCTTCCATGGCTGGGAGGTGTTTCCATGGCTGGGATGTGCTTCCATGGCTGGGATGTGCTTCCATGGCTGGGATGTGCTTCCATGCATTCTCTGGACTGGTTTTGCCTCCCAACTCACATTTGTGTCTGGAATGTCGCTGCTCTGGGTTGAGGAATCAGCTCTGCTCTGTCCCTGTCACATCCACAGATCCTGACGGCAAGGGGAGGGTGGGAAATGGAGCTCAAGGAGCAGGGCAGGGGCTTTTGTGGAAGTGCTGAGCTGGATTCCTGGGAAATGATGGATGGAAACACATTTCACTGCAGGAAGGCTTCACTCCACCATGCTGCTGACTCAGAGTGCTCTGTTACAAAGTGAGGCCAACAACAATCAGCTTATTCATAAGTTAAATATTCTCTGGAGCCATAAATCTCTGCAGGTTAAAGCACCCAGGTTCCTCACACAAGACAAGTTTGAAATTCTTCCCGGCACCAGCGGCTGGAGTTGGATGGAAAGGTCACTTGTCAGGAGTGGGGATTGCTCCGAAGTGGGCAGGTGTTTTATCACGGAGATTTTCTGAGCACTCCTGATTTACATGGAGAGGGAAAGTGGGAATGGGCAGGCTGGGAGGGAGGCAGCTGGGGAGGAGAATAAAAACAAAGTGTTGAAGGAATTGGACAGGAAAGAGCCAGAGGATGGTGCAGAGTTGAGGAAGGTGTGTCAGCTCTGCTAAATTCCGGGTTAAACTCAATTCCGCTCCCTCTGTCAGCTCAGGCCTTGGTGCTCAGGGAGCCAGAGGGAAGTCCAGGAGGGAGCCTGAGGTTCTGTCCTGTCCTGTCCCCAGCCTCCAGCACCTCACCCTGTCCATCAGGGCCAGCCCTGGAGCTCCACCAGCCTCTGGAGCTTCACCATCTTCTGGGGCTCCACCAGCCTCTGGATCTCCACCAGCCTCTGGAGCTTCACCACCTTCTGGGGCTCCACCACCCTCTGGATCTCCACCAGCCTCTGGAGCTTCACCACCTTCTGGGGCTCCACCACCCTCTGGATCTCCACCAGCCTCTGGATCTCCACCAGCCTCTGGAGCTTCACCACCTTCTGGGGCTCCACCACCCTCTGGATCTCCACCAGCCTCTGGATCTCCACCAGCCTCTGGAGCTTCACCACCTTCTGGGGCTCCACCACCCTCTGGATCTCCACCAGCCTCTGGATCTCCACCAGCCTCTGGAGCTTCACCACCTTCTGGGGCTCCACCACCCTCTGGATCTCCACCAGCCTCTGGATCTCCACCAGCCTCTGGAGCTTCACCACCTTCTGGGGCTCCACCACCCTCTGGATCTCCACCAGCCTCTGGATCTCCACCAGCCTCTGGAGCTTCACCACCTTCTGGGGCTCCACCACCCTCTGGATCTCCACCAGCCTCTGGATCTCCACCAGCCTCTGGAGCTTCACCACCTTCTGGGGCTCCACCACCCTCTGGATCTCCACCAGCCTCTGGATCTCCACCAGCCTCTGGAGCTTCACCACCTTCTGGGGCTCCACCACCCTCTGGATCTCCACCAGCCTCTGGATCTCCACCAGCCTCTGGAGCTTCCCCACCTTCTGGGGCTCCACCAGCCTCTGGAGCTCCACCAGCCTCTGGAGCTTCCAGCTGTGCCCCCGTCATTAGCAGGGACCACAGATCTCCTGGAATCTCCACGCCCAGCAGGCTTTCAGGGGCACATTCCCCAGGTCTGTGGTTCCCACGCCCCTTCACCAGGAATCTCTGCTCCCCGTGTGGCGGGACACCCTGAAGCGCCGGTGTGCAAATCTCTCCAGGGGGCATTGAGCAAATCAAGGCCTGGACGAGCCCGGCTGTTCCCACATTCCCCATTCCTCAGCACACAATAGCAGCAGAACCATCTTCCCTACTGGTATCTCCAGTTCTTCTCCATAAATCCTCCAAAACAGTCCCACTTCTGTGGATAGTTACTATTCCCCAGTGGCAGATTCCCTCTGCAGAGTTTTTAATGTAAAGAATCGGATGATTAAATATTTGACAAGTGCATTCAGCACTGAAATACTAATAAATTGCATTATCTCTGGGGGCAGAGGGTTATTTTTTTTGTCATTTTAGCAGCAGAATAATGATGCTTTTGGAAGGTTACAGTTTTGCTGCCTGTAAGAGCAAGTCCTCCTTTCTTTTCAATAAGATTTTAATATAATTTGCAACTGTTGTTGTCATATTCTTCCCTTCCCCCTAAAAAAACCCCAGTCCTTTAAAAACTCAGTGTCTGCATATGAGCCTCATGCTTTTAAAACTTGATTTTCTGTCATTGAGCAGAGGTGAATTCCAGATTCATTATGGCAAGAATAAGAAATCTTTGAATAGATACTGAAGGAATCTCACACAAGTCCCACTGTTTGGTTTCGGACAGGAATGAGCTGAGTTTTGAGTTCAAAATACGAATCTCCTTTCTCACCCTGCCCCTTGACAGGTGACAAGTTGCTTTGCATGTCCTGGTCGGGGTTTTGGTGCTCCAGCTCTGAGCTCCGGGTGTGTGGGGCAGGACCCAGCTCTGCCCTGGGGCAGACCTGGGGCTCTGCAGGCTCCTTGTGATCCCAGCAGGGGCACGTTCTTTCCCATTCTGGAGCAGCTCCCAGGGAGTTCTGCAGGGCCTGGATCAGCTTCTGCCCACGCCTGTGCCCCCATTCCTACCAGTGCAGCCCCTTGAGCAAATCCAGGGAGTTTTCCCTAACAGTGGCCAAAGAGTTAATTCGAAATGTCGGCATTTGAGTTGCAATTCCTTTCTCTTTTCGCAGCATTTTGAAGGGAAGGAGGAACTTCCCAGGCAGGAATTTGGCCTTGCTCATTATTCCAGTTTCCCAGGCTGAGGGATGTTCCCAGGAGCAGGAAATCTTTGGATGATTTAGGAACTTGGTCCCTCCTGCAAGTGCCTCCACCCTGTATTTTTTCCCTTGGCTAATCAGTTTGGGATGGGGAGGCAATATTTAAACAAGCAGAAAATCATTAGATGATTTACAAAACACTGGAACCCCACGACGAGACCGTGAGGCTTCTTTTGGAGTAGAAAATGATTTATTATTCCTCGCCCTTCCAAACATTCGTCTTGGTAAAAATTAAAATGATTTTGCCAGGCAGAAAATTGGGCCTCATGTTAATATTTGCTGTAAATGAACAAATGGCAGAGCATCAGTGGGTTCCTCTGCTGGACTGAAAAAAATGAAATATATTCTGGGGTCTCTTTAATGCACAGCAGTTTTTCAAGGCTAATCAGGACATTCTCTAAGCCTGCATGGGCTTTATATTTTAATTTAAGCACGGCTGTGTCTGTGTCTGGCGGAATTATTCTCCCCTTCCCTCCTCTTTCAGCACCGGAATTCTTGTTGTAATATTTGCATCAGCGTCAGGGAGGTGTTGCCACGGTGGTTTATGTCACCAGACAGGTGACACTGTGTGCTGCCCCGTTTTCCATGGGACCTGGGCACTGGGGTGGCTTTTCCTGGCTGTTTTCCTGGGATTTGGGGGTACTTTGGTACTACAGGGATGCAAAATCCATGCTCTTTTGCCAGCAGTTTGTCCTCAGAAACAACAGAGAGCAATAACAAACCTCCAGCTCCCTAAAAACCAAACACCAGGTGGTTGTGGACGAAGGATTAATGGGGTTTGGGTTCTTTTTTTAATGATAAATTGCCTAAAATTCAGTGGGATCTGCTCAGAATCTGATCAGTGATTTCTGCTCTAAACCTGTGGGACTTCACTTTGCTGCCAGCCACGGGACAGGGAACAAGCAGGAATGCGCAGCATTCCCTAAGGACAGAATTTCTCTGGCAGGGGCCAGAATAAATCATTAGAGACCTTTTGCACCTCGCTGTGTTTCCATTTCCCCTTGCCCGAGCCGGCGCTGCGGGGTTGTTCCCTCGGTGGCCCCGAGTCCAGGCTGAGGACACCGGGACAATCAGCGGGCTCGCAGATTCCTTCACGGGTGTTCTAAAAGCCAGAAGGAACCTCCAGATAATCCAGTCTGGGCTCCTCTCTCCCTGAAATGTTTCCCCTGTTAACCCTGAGCTCTTTCCCGAGCCGCTTCTGACTCCAGGATCCAATCGGTTATTCCTTGTTTTTCCAGGAAAGAGCTGAAACACGGGCTAAAGGTTAAATTAGGGACATTCTCCCCAAAACCAACGTGTCCATGGAGCATTTCCGTGGGTATCTTCCCCCTCCCAGCCAGGGGAGGGGAGCAGGGGAGGCAGGAGAGGGGATGAGGTTTCCAGCTGCCCGCACTGTTCTAATCCCCCCTGTTCTGGATAATCCCGGGAATGTTCAGTGAGGGAACCGCTCCCACCTGGCTCTGAGTCCCTCTGGAACGTGACAGACCCAGATCATCCAGAGGGGACAGCGGGGAGGGAGGGGAAGGCAAAGGGGATTAAAGTGGGCGCTCCCATATGGCTTCCAGACCCTGGGCTGGAATCCCCTTGAGGAGATCCAACTGCTCCAGCAGGGACAAGGGGAGGATTTAAAACGGTTTCTGCTCCTTTTGAACCTGTTGCTACTGGAAATATTATAATATAATAGAAATGGATATATTTGTGCTGCAGTAAAATCTGCTAAACTCGAGTTTTCAGGCTGAATCTGGTGGTGCTCCAAGGAAAAGATGGAGACAAACCCTTCCCATGGAAAAAGGAGGGGAAACTCAACCTTTACAAGGCATCCAGTTCTAAACCAGGAATTAAAACTGGAACACTTACCCAGCTGCAATTCAGATTCCCGGTTTAATGCCCCGTCCCTGGAAGTGCTGGAAGGGCTTGGAGCACCCTGGGGTAGGGGAAGGTGTCCCTGCCCGTGGCAGGGCATGGAATGGGATGGGATTTAAGGTCCCTTCCCACTGAACCATTCCAGGATTCCGTGATTCTGTCTGGGGGAAGCGTGGCCCCGTTCCGGGCTGGGGTCTGAGGCAGAAATCCACTCAGAGCTGGAGCACAGACTCAGAACCACCTGCACACGTTGCTGCCAGCTCCAGTTCTCTTTGTTTCCAGCCCTTAGTTACAATCACTTCGGTTTTTAATCAGGGCACAGCATTTGCCTAATTACAGATCTGATATGTAACAATGACATGAATTAAACTTAACCAACACGGGGATTTAATGAGAATGCCACACCTGGAATTCACCGCTCATCTCACTGGACACTGCGCAGCGGAATGTCAGGGTTTTCCCTCGTTTTCCCAAATCCCTCATTTGCTGGGGTACCCTCAGACTTTTGCCCACACGGCCCCAGGCAGAGAGGGCTCGAGCTGTCCTTGAACGAGGGGAAAAATTGGTTTTTTTTAGATTTGAACTTTATTTGTCCTCCCTGATTACGCTGCTGGATCAGCTCAGGCTCTTCAGGAATGTTTAAAATGCTCTTCCATAGCCACACACCCCATCCCACAGGGAATCTCCTCAGCTCGGCACGTCCTGGGGACACCCCTCTAAGAATAATTTAATTCTGACATTAGCAGGAGTTAAGAACTAGGAAACAGAGAATCTTCTTGTATCCAAATGTGGGATATGGGCAGCCCCACACTTGCTGTATTTTCTTTTCAGATTTATTGGAATGTAAAGAGACATGGGATTTATAGTTATTTACATTTACATTTACATTTATATTTACATTTATATTTACATTTATATTTACAATTATATTTATGTTTTTATGTTCATATCTGTATCTATTTTTATACAAGTATATAGATTTATGTAATTATATAAATTTTATATAATTATATAGATTTTATATAATTATATCTATTTCTATACGTATAAAAGACAAGTATTGAAGAGTGCATTGCTGCATTTCAAGTCACGAGTTTTCCAGGAAGTGGGAGGACACTTAATTCTGCCCAAACCACTGCGGCCAGCCCTGTTTTCCACACCAAACCCGTGCTCCACCGCAAACCCAGAGATTCCTGCTGCTGGCACATCCAAATCCATTCCCCGGCAGTCACAACATCCCCTCACAGACTCCCCAGAAACTGGTAATGCGTTAAAAGCTTTTATGGAATGAGCAGGGGGTTGCACAAAGCTGCTCTGGGCAGCCTCTACCAAGAGTTTGATTTGGCACACAAGTCCTGTCCCCAGAGCTGAGTTTGCAGGGCAAAATCCAAGTTTTCCTCCATAGAATCCCGGCTGTTCTCCCGGGATGGAGCTCATTTGTGGATCACTGCAGTGATCAGTGCAAGGGATTGTTGCTGGTTAAGATAAAAGGTGTTTTCTGTAATAAAGATTTTATTCTAGTAAACAGAGATTATATTTCATCAACAAATTGGTGGCATTTGCCTTTCCCAGGGCTAATTTGCTGATCATTCCCAAATCCCCGAAATCAGGTGTTATTCCCACTTCAGGAACACCTCTGGCTGCAGGCAAAGGGCGAGAGAAGGAGGCAGGAGGAAGCAGCTGCTGCTGGGATGCTGCTCCTCCACACCCAGGGAGATCCTTTAAGCAGATATTTGTGAAAACAACCACTGGAGCTGCTTCCTTTGCCTTTAAAAGGAAAAACAGGGAGTCCCTCCTGTCCTGGGGCTAAATAATACGGAATTGCAGTGTTTGTAGTGAAGATGTGGGACCAGGCACCCACCTTAACCCATCCCTGAGAGCTCACACTGAACAGGGAAAGATTCATAAATCCCTGTGAGGAACACCACCTCAATTACAACGGGGATAGACGTTCCCAGGCTCTTCTTTTTTAATTTCAGTCCTAATCATAAAAACATCTGTTAGCCAGAAATTCTCAGAATTATGATCTTAGCATCCCCTTCTTTGGGACTCTGGTTATTTACACGTTTATTGGCAAAGCTTTAAAACCAGAGAAACATCTTCCTTTGAAGCATTCCTGGCCATTATAATTAATCCTCTAGCCAGGCCTGTTTGTGCTGCCTGCAAATTGTTCCCAGTGTTTGGAATTTGACCAATATTCCTATAAAATAATAGGAATGAGTGAGTGTTAACTTCATTTTTGCAAAGGTTAGGAACGTCTTTTCCCCATCTTTTTGCCCTATCGATTTTTTAGCTCAGTAATAACTATAATCTTTGACTGTGCCATAAAATTTCACTCCACTATTCCAGTTGATTCCCAACGAATTCAGGCCAAAGTTTTGGGGTTTTTTCCACACTTGGGAATATTAAATTCCTAACACCAGAGTTGGTAATGGAAAAACTCGGTGTTGGTGATAGCAACACTGCTCACACACATGACAAATGTGTAATGTTTGGCCCTCAGCTGATTAACTCCACAAACACACTCTGAGAGGTTTCTCTGGGATTTTTTTTAATGAAAACATATGGATTTTGTTCCTAACTCCCATCTGGCTGCATATCCCAGAGATAAAGCAGAGTGCAATGGTGAGAGAAGGAATTTGGGTTCCCCTGGCTGTTTGCTCCAAGTTTCCTCCTCTGCAGAGTTTGTGTCCTTAGGCTGCAACCAAACTCCCCTCCTGGCTGGCCTGGTGCAGACATCCCACAGCTGTGACCCACAAACCCACAGGTGTGACCCACAAACCCACAGCTGTGACCCACCCAATCCCACAGCTGTGACCCACCCAATCCCACAGCTGTGACCCACAAACCCACAGCTGTGACCCACAAACCCACAGCTCTGACCCACCCAATCCCACAGGTGGATCCACCCAATCCCACAGCTCTGACCCACCCAATCCCACAGGTGGATCCACCCAATCCCACAGCTCTGACCCACCCAATCCCACAGGTGGATCCACCCAATCCCACAGCTCTGACCCACCCAATCCCACAGGTGGATCCACCCAATCCCACAGCTCTGACCCACCCAATCCCACAGGTGGATCCACCCAATCCCACAGCTCTGACCCACCCAATCCCACAGGTGGATCCACCCAATCCCACAGCTCTGACCCACCCAATCCCACAGGTGGATCCACCCAATCCCACAGCTCTGACCCACCCAATCCCACAGGTGGATCCACCCAATCCCACAGCTCTGACCCACCCAATCCCACAGGTGGATCCACCCAATCCCACAGCTCTGACCCACCCAATCCCACAGGTGGATCCACCCAATCCCACAGCTCTGACCCACCCAATCCCACAGGTGGATCCACCCAATCCCACAGCTCTGACCCACCCAATCCCACAGGTGGATCCACCCAATCCCACAGCTCTGACCCACCCAATCCCACAGGTGGATCCACCCAATCCCACAGCTCTGACCCACCCAATCCCACAGGTGGATCCACCCAATCCCACAGCTCTGACCCACCCAATCCCACAGGTGGATCCACCCAATCCCACAGCTCTGACCCACCCAATCCCACAGGTGGATCCACCCAATCCCACAGCTCTGACCCACCCAATCCCACAGGTGGATCCACCCAATCCCACAGCTCTGACCCACCCAATCCCACAGGTGGATCCACCCAATCCCACAGCTCTGACCCACCCAATCCCACAGGTGGATCCACCCAATCCCACAGCTCTGACCCACCCAATCCCACAGGTGGATCCACCCAATCCCACAGCTCTGACCCACCCAATCCCACAGGTGGATCCACCCAATCCCACAGCTCTGACCCACCCAATCCCACAGGTGTGACCCACAAACCCACAGCTCTGACCCACCCAATCCCACGGGTGGATCCACCCAATCCCACAGATGTGACCCACAAACCCACAGCTCTGACCCACCCAATCCCACAGCTGTGACCCACCCAATCCCACAGCTGTGTCCACGTGCTTGTACAGAACCCATCAAAGTCCGGTTCTTTTGGGAATTCCTGTAGTGTTCGAGGCCCAGTGGCCTGGCAGCATCCTTTTCCCGCTGCTCTGCCCCACAGCCCTGATTTTCTGTACCACCAACTCCCTATTTCCTGGAGGAAACTGCCCCTGGAGGGGTGTTGGGATTCTCCCTGCAGTTTTTCCTCCCCTGAGCCTGTGGAGCAGCATCCCATTCTGGAGGAGTGGGAAGGGGAGAGGAGGTGCTGGCAGCCCGGGGAGGGTTTGCTGTGCTGTCACAGCCAGGGACAGGAGCAGAGTCTGTCCCTTCTGCAGGAACAAACTGAACTGGACATGGACAGCGGGCTGGGACAAGCAAAATGNTCTCCTGGAGCCCCTTTAGGCCCTGGAATGGGCTCTGAGCTCTCCCTGGAGCTTTTCCTTCTCCAGGCTGGACAGTCCCAACTCCCTCAGCCACAAGTTTCCCTGTGCCTGGAGTTTCCTTCACCTCTGGATTGAGCAGTGACCCCTCCGTTTTCGGGGTCTGTTGACCCTCAGGATGACCTTGCCAGGACTTAAGGCAGCAGTGGGAATGGCTCCTCTGCCAGGGTTTTATTGGATCAAATCCTAAAGCTGCCCCTTGGGGAGTCAGAGCATTTCGGGGATGCTCAGGTGAGGGGTTCACCTGCACTCCCATGGGATTGCTCCTGGCAGGAGAGAGCCCTGGACTGAGCTGTGTGTGAAGGTTTGGGGTGAGCAGCTCGTGGCTGACAGGAGCAGCTCTGTCTCTCTGGGTGTTTTTTCAGTTACCACAGAGAACAATATTATTAGTTGCCCCGAAGACTTGAGGGGTGTGAATTGCTGCCTTTGTGTGGAGTGAAGGCCGGGGTGAGGCTTGGAGCTGACACCTCGTCCATGAGGCTGGAAATCAGGGAGCTGAGCTAAATGAGAAATGGCAGAGTGGAGATTGAGGACGGGAAGTGTCCTGACCCTGCAGGATTAAGCACGGTGTGCTGGACTCCAAGGAGGTGCCATTTCTGAACTCCTTTTCTTACTTGAGAGTTTTATTCAGGGCTTTCACGGTTTCTGTGGTGATCAGAGAGCACTAAGCCTGGATCCTTGGAATATTTGCCTGTGTTCTCCAATCCTATTATTTCCAGGCACCTTGACCTGAGCCTGACTGTTCCGACCTCAGGCACCCCAAGCAGGTGATGCTGTGCCAGCAGCAAGGACTTGGGGAAGCAGAAAATCCAAATCTGAACCAGAGATGACTGCAAGGCCAGGCTGGACGGGCTTGGAGCAACCTGATCTGGTGCAAAGTGTCCCTGCCCACGGCAGGGGTGGGATTGGGTGGGATTTAAGGTCCCTTCCAACCCAAAGCATTCCATGATTCCAGTGACAAGGTTGGGAGAGCAGTTGTGTGTTGGTGATTTGCCTTTTTTTCCCTCTCTCTGGGTCTGAGCTCTGGAGTAGCCATCCCGTGGGGATGAATTCCACGTGTCCATGTCCCAAAGTTCCTGGTTGTTTATTTTGTTCCCTTGTCAGAACGATCACAGCAAGTGCCTTTGCCAGGGCTCCGACAGCGATGGCAGCTCTGATAACAGACTATTTTTAAGCTGCTCCTAACAAGAGCCTGTGAAACTGCAAGGTTGTGTGAAAGAGAGCAAGGGAGCCTCATGGAGCTGTGCAGTGAATTATTAACTGCTGTTCCTGGCCCAACATGACAAATAAAATTCTATCACACAAAGATGCTCCATCAGGCATCGATCTGGGGAGATGTCTCACAAATGGCTCCTGGAGAAGCTTACAATCTTTCTTAATTTGTCTGCCTGATCAGTGAACTTGAATGGAGGAGGAGCCACCAAACAGAATTAGCATTTTCCCTCTGTCATTAGCTGTGCTTTCTTAATAAAAGACTTGGAAGCCTTCCTGATATAAATGGATAAAGTAGACACATGCAAATTTCAGATGTATTTATTTCAGTTCCCTGATAACATCACCAAAGCACCGTGAATCAGCTCCAGAGGTGCAGAACAGATCCTCGTCTCCGTGCCGGTGGGGTTTGGCTCATTTGGGGCTTTGTTTGGGTTGAAACTGAGATCTCTCTCCCTGGCACTGCTGTGATTCCCTCGTTGTTTGCCTGGCAAACGCTCCCTGTTTGTGTCCACTCACAGCAATTAGTCAGGATGAGCTGGGACAGGAAAGGGAGAGCAGTTGGAAGCTGTAGGAGCTGAGTTTTAATTATGCAAGGTTTGAGCCCTGACTGGGGATCAGAACCCAGAGAGAGGGAAGAGGAGGGACCAGGTCAGCCAAAAAGCTTTGCTGCTCCCTGGGGTGAGCAGGGATTCCCAAGGATCCAGCTGCCTCCAGGAATATCCTCTGGCCGTGGGTAAGATGAGCAATGGATGTTCATTCCTTGTATGGGCTGGCTCCTGGAGTCCTGAGGGTTTTGGCAGCAGGAAAATGGCAGCACCTTTGACATAGGTACAGTATTTACAGTTACAGTATTTATAGGTACAGTATTTACATTTACAGTATTTATAGGTACAGTATTTATAGGTACAGTATTTATCCTGAGTATGTTTGTTTATTTAGAATTCCCAAAGGGTTTGGGTTGGAAGGGACCTCAAAGCCCATCCAGTGCCACCCCTGCCAGGGACAGGGACACCTCCCATTGTCCCAGGTGGCTCCAAGCCCTGTCCAGCCTGGCCTGGGGAAACTTTGCTGCCCTTGGCAGCTTTTAACCCTTTAATGTGACGAAACACATTTACAAATGGGGCATAACCCCACTTTTCCCTGGACACAGCTCTGTCACCTGCACTGCTCTTGATGCCAGAGCCTGTCAGGCCTGGAGGACTCTTTGGAGCAGCCACACAAAGGAAATCTTCAGAAACCTTAAATCTGGAGGCATTTTATCCCCCAGAGGCACGAGCACCTCATCATCAATGCTCCGCGTGCAGGCAGCTCCGGAGTTTCACACTCCAGACATGGGAGGCACAGGGACTTTTCACACTCGTTTGGGAGATGAGAGGCTGGGAGAAGGAGGAAGATTAATTGCTTTACAGGGAGCAGCGCAGTCCTTGAGTTTGCAGTGGTACGACGGGCTGGAATCAGCCGTAAAGGCTGGCATTCCATCGTAAGGGCTGGCACTCCATCATGTCACATCCCATTGTTCCTGCCTCTCCTGTGCTTGCAGGGAGACAACACAATTCCCACCTCTGGAGCATCTGCATTGTTTGTAAGGAGTGGAATGAATTAAAAGCAGAGTGTGCCTTTGGCTTTTCATGTTCACGCTGTCACGGATTTCTTAATTATGGTGACTTGAAATCTGGTTTAAAGTTTATTCTCCTCTGTGTTGGAGTTTCAGAATGAAACGACAGGGTTTAGGTACTGGCGTGGCACTGGCAATTTTTAAATTCATTATCCTGAATTTCTGCTGTGATCTAATGGGCAGACAGGGATTTGGCAGGGGCGGGGAGGATAAAGGATGGTATTTTCAGTTGTGACTTATGGCCAAATCTGTAAACACTGAAGGATCTTGTGCAGAACAAGATGGGTATAACATTGATTTCTAGTGCAGATCCACTGTTAGAGACCTGAGCTCCTCCGTAAAGCTCAGGGTGGAAGTGCAGCCTGGGCAGTTGGCAGCCGGGATGCAGTGCCAGGGGAGGGACCTGGAGTGGGGCTGGCACCGGGAGCTCCAGGGGCAGCTGCGTGAGATCAGTGGAATCACCACATTGTCCCCAGGAGCTCCTGGGCCCTGGGGACCTCACAGCACGGGCAGGGAGCTCTCGGCTGAGGGCAGGACAGTGGGACCAAGGCTCAGGGGATTTGGGTATCCCAGGAGCCATAAATTGGCAGGAAATGAGCTGGGAAGTCCCTAAAGAGTTGATCACAGCCACTGGCAGCAGCTAAAGCCGGGCGAGTCCTTCCAGCACCTCCATGCTGTTGGGGAAGATGAAACAGGAAAATCTTATAAATATGACTGCTTGGATTTTGAGAATATGAAACCTGTAAGTGAAGTAGAACTAAAAGCACGATTTGATGTCTAAGATGCCAAGACCTAGGTGCTGAACAACTAGGGAACAAAGCATGGCCAGCCAAAGATCTTCTCCTCTTGATTAAACAGTGCCCCTCTCCCCTCATCAACGATCAAAGGTCACCTAGTATGGTAATGTAAGGATTCTTACGGGCTGTATGTAAATGCTATGAGATTTGCATCATGTACTAAGATTGGTTAGTGTAAAATAGAATATTCAGGAGGGAAAGATTCAAGGGTTCGGGGCCCTGGTGGGCTCGCTCTCTTGTTCTCTCGCTCTCTTGCACGCTTGCTCTCTCGCTCTCTTGCTCTCTCCCGGGGCTGCCAAGAGCTGTGCCTTGCAGCTCTCTGCAGCCCCGTTTTTCACCCACGCCCTGAGCAATAAACCGCCCGCTCCAAGACCAGCCTTGGCTCTGGAGATCTCTCGTCCCCGTCCGTCTCTTCCCCACCCAGACCGTCCGAGCAGCGTTCACACACCATGCGATTTCGGGAGACCCTGAGCTGTGACTCAGGGCAGCGCTCACGCACGTTCTGCTCAGAGAAGCACTTCACTGGATTTCCCTTGATCTGCCACAGTGCTTTCCCTGCTCTGCTTCATTCCCTGCTCTGGAATGGCCCATCCAGGGGATGTTTTTTCCCAGGCAAAATCAGTGTCTGGAGAACAGCACTGTGACCTCTGCGTGCCCAGAAATGGGATTACCGTGGTCCTCAGAGGAGCTCCCGGGCTCTGCACACAGGATTGAGAGGGGGAAAAGGCCCCGTGAGCGATTTCCCTGCAGGTTTCATCGCAGCGTGCTGGGGAGGTGTTCACGTGCCCTGCTCACGGGTCTGGGGGAAGTGCTGATCATTCCTCTCCCTCGGAGCAAACCAGTTGTAACTTCCTCACTCCTGGGGTTTGGGATTTCTGAGGGTGGTGGGAGGGTGTGTGAGCTCTGCCATCCCTTTTCTGTGGACTTTTCCTCCAGATAAGCTGCAAAACACTGCAGTAAGTGAGCAGAAATACCAGACAAATGTGAAAGTTTACCTTTTTAGTCTTCTGGAAGTCCCAAAATGTTGAGGTGAAATCCATGAGCTCCCAAAAATCACCCAAAATTCCTGACTGCTTTGCCCTCAATTTTCTCTGCAAGCTGCTGATCACATCCAGCAGCACTGGTGGCACAAAGATGGGAATGAAACCTCTGGGATGGGCAGCCCAGAGGGAATCGGGGGCCCTGGGCACCTCACACAGAGCCAGCAGCGGGAATTTGGGTCTCCTGCATGGGAACACCCTCACTTTAACCTGGTTCGGAAGAAATGGGAGCTCCAGCTCCTTCCTGCCAAGCTTTTCCCGGCAATCAGGGGGTTTTGGGATTGGGATCAGGATTAGAGCTGGGTTCTGCTTCAGGCTCTTCATTCCATGGAATAGAGAAATCACAGGGATGGAGGGAAAGGAATTAAAAAGCACATGCAGAGAGAAAAAACCAACAAAAACTGAAGAAAGTGCTGTTTAAAAAGCATGAAAACTGGTAAAGCTGAAATATGCTTAAATAACTTTTCCTCCCCTAAGGAACAAAATGTTCCTCCTGTAAGAAACAAACAGGAAGATCTGACTCAGCTTTGGAGAGATCTCAGCCTTAGACAGGGCCCAGCTTTAGACAGGGCCCAGCTTTAGACCGGACCCAGCTTTAGACAAGGCCCAGCTTTAGACAGGGCCCAGCTTTAGACAGGGCCCAGCTTTAGACAGGCCTCAGCTTTAGACCTGACTCAGCTTTAGACAGGTCTCAGCCTTAGATAGGGCCCAGCTTTAGACAAGGCCCAGCTTTAGACCTGACTCAGCCTTAGATAGGGCTCAGCTTTAGACAGGTCCCAGCTTTAGACAGGGCCCAGCTTTAGACAGGTCTCAGCCTTAGATAAGGCCCAGCTTTAGACAGGTCGCAGCTTTAGACCTGACTCAGCTTTAGACAGGTCCCAGCTTTAGACAGGCCCCAGCTTTAGACCTGACTCAGCTTTAGACAGGGCCCAGCTTTAGACAGGTCGCAGCTTTAGACCTGACCCAGCTTTAGACAGGGCCCAGCTTTAGACCTGACTCAGCTTTAGACAGGTCCCAGCTTTGCTCCAGTGTTAAAAATGAGAAATTTCAGTCTTCATGGTTAAGCTCAGTCCTGACTGATCCTACAGCCCTTCAAAAGCTGCTCCAGCCTCCCAAAATCCCAGCCCCAAGTCTGCCTAAAGGATCAGTTCAAGATGTTGCAGCTCATGCCCAAGTGGGTGAACTCCTGCTGAGGGCATCAAACGTTGGCACTTCCCAAAGATTCCTCCTTGTCTGGCTGTTTCCTGTCCATCCATCCGGGGTATTTATATTCATTGCTATTCCTGGCTGATTTTACATAATCTCATGGAGCCTTTTTATTTTCCTGTGAAAGGAGATTACTCTGGGTAGCAACAACTGACGCCAGCACAGATCAAATGCCTGAAAATAGTTCCCAGAAACGTCGGGAATGATGCTCGTCGGGAGCATGGAGAAAGTTCTTCTGCATTTACAGCTGATCTGTAACTCTGGATAATCTCCCCCAAAGCAGTTCTGGTTTGAGACTCTGTGATTTGGGATTGTTTTTCCAGGTTTCCCATTGTGTTCAAACGCTGTGGGGCCCTTGCACTGGGAAAGGTCTTCACAGAATATTTGAGAAATAGTTTGGGTGTGACACACCTGTGTAAAGAACAAGAAATTATGTCTGAAGAGTAGAATTGTTAAATAAAAAGATGAATTTGGGTGGTTTATTGCCTTCCTGAAGCTCAGAGTTCCACTGGTAGGCCCAGACATGTAAACTGTGTGCTCATTCTTGAAAAGCCCAACCAGCAAGTTGGCCTTTGGAACTGTATAAATCATCATGATTAGATGAAATAAGGGGAGGAAAGGGCTAGGTTTGAGTTCTGGGCAAATGCAGCCCTGAAATTCACGATATTGATGAAGTTCTCTGTGCTTTCCAAACCATGGAATGGCTGGGCCGTCCTGCAGGGTCAGATCTGTCCATAGGTACAGATTTATTTACATGTATATTTATTTATAGATATTCATTCTCCAGGACAGGTTTCAGCCTCACTAAAACCAACAGAATTCTGTATTATTCCATTAACTTCCCTGGGAGAACTGACACAGAATCGGATGGGATTAAAGCACAAATCTGTCCAACCAAAAGGGATCCAACGAGAGCACAAAAAAGCACCTTGGATCAGGAAATTTCAGGACTTGTTTACTTTGGATGGGGAATTTTCACGACTTGTTTACCTTGGATCTGGAATCTTCAGGACTTGTTTACCTTGCATTGGGAATTTTCCGGGGTTGTTCGCAGGCAGCTTTTGGGCTGTAGAAAAACGGGAGTGAAGAGCTTTTAGGGTTGTATTTCATAGTGTTCATCCCAATTTTAACAGGAAGCTGTTGGATGCTTTCCCTGCTGTTGAGGGGCAGAGGAAAAGGGACTTTGTGGTGCCTGCAATGGAATTTTTTTCATTGCAGTGGGGCTGGATTAACAAATTGCAGCCCTGCCAGGAGGTGCTTCTGTCATGACAGGGGTTTGTGGCCTTGAGGGAATATTCATGTGGGAAAATATAAAGCATTTGTCATTTTGTAGGGTTTTTCTTGGGTTTATTTGGTCTTTTGTAGGTCTTCTTCTTTCTACAAGGCATGAAATGAATGTGTGGCCCAGCAAGGTGTTGTGTGGAGCAGTGATGGTCACTGGCACCCCCAAGCTGGGCTGGAGTTGTTATTCTGCCCATATGCCACCCCAAATTGAAAATCTGCATTATGTAACCACCTCCACATTAACTTGGGGGAATATTTGTCTTGTAAAGAAGCAGCTCGTCCGTGGATGGCAGAAACAAATGTGTTTCCTCAATTTTCCATGTTCAAAAGGAAAAAAACCCCAAAAAACCCACACACCTCCCTCTGCTCAACAGCTGAGATCAGATTTAATTTAGAGCAAATACTTGAACTTTAATTATGAGCATTCATCCAGGACATTGCAGAGTGGGTCCTAATAATTAAGAGAAAATAATTAAAAATTAATAAAGGAAATATGGAAGACATTGTAGGCACCTTTTTTTCCTGTACAATTAATAAATCTGCTCTGAATGACCTGAAAGAGGGGAATAATTATCTCAGCCAGGTAATTGTGACTGAGTGAAGGAAAGGCTGCCTGGATTTTAGGAAAGGAATGATTTCCATTGTTCTCCTGGAGTGTGTCCAGGTGGGCAAGGAGGCAAAGGGTACCTGGGTTGTGTCACCCCAGTGTGGCCATGGGACCAGGGCTCAGTTTTGGGCCCCTCACCCCGAAACATGGAGGGGCTGGAGCCTGTCCAGGGCAAGGAACGGAGCTGGGAAGGGTCTGGAGCCCCAGGAGCAGCTGAGGGAGCTGGGAAAGGGGCTCAGCCTGGAGCAAAGGGAGATCAGGGGGGCCCTTGTGGCTCTGCACAACTCCCTGACAGGAGGGGGCAGCCGAGGGGGATTTGGGATTTTATCCCAGAGAACAGGGACAGGAGGAGAGGGAACGGCCTCAGGCTGAGCCAGGGGAGGTTTGGGTAGAACATCTGGAAAAGTCCTTCCCAAAAAAGGGCTATCTAGCCCTGGCACAGCTGCCCAGGGCAGGGGTGAGTGCCTGTCCCTGGGGGGATATCACAGTGGATGTGGCACTTGGGGACATGGGTGGCCTTGGCAGTGCTGGGGGAATGCTTGGACTCAGTGTTCTTTTCCAGCCTAAACAGTTCCATGATTTCCTCAGCCTTTTGTTGCTCCCTACTCTGCGTTTCAGTCTGTCTGTGCTTCCTTTTAGTCCTGCTCTCCACATGTAAACAAGCTGGGGGGGCTCAGCCAAACCAACGCTGAGTTACAGCTGAGTCACGTCCTGTCCATGGTACTGCTCCTTTTTGTGTCTCTTTGGTGCTCCCTGGTAATGAATATTCAGTTCTGAGGGAGCAGAGGCCTCCCCAAGGTTTTGGGGCAGGAGCCTGACCCAAACCCAACAGAACTGAGCCCAGTTCTGGCTGCTGGTGTCAGGGAGAGTTTTGTTAGGCTGGACTGCAGTGGGAGTTGAGCTCGTTGAACTCAGTGAACTTCCCTCATTTACAGTGAGATGTTGATGAGCTTCCTCATGGTGACAATCCTGGGAATGGTGGAGTGAGGGAGAGCCCTGGGGTTAACCAGGAGAGGAGCTCATTCCCACTTCTGTGAGATTTAGGGACACGACATATGGCTGGGGAGAGATTTCTGCTTTCTCTCACTCAAGGAGAGCAGCAAAGAACCAAATTCCAGGGAGAGCTGCAGGCTCTGCATCCTGAAAGGATCTTTCCCTGGGGAGTCAGAACAGCGGGAATTGGGTGTTTATTGAGGTGTTTATTGAGGTATTTGGGTTTTCCATAGGAGCTGTGGCTGCCCCTGGATCCCTGGAAATGTCCCAGGCCAGGCTGGACGGGGTTTGGAGCACCCTGGGACAGTGGGAGGTGTCCCTGCACGGCAGGGGTGGCACTGGATGGGCTTTAAGGATTCTGTGATTCCATGATTAACCAGCATCCTGCTGCCACCCAGACCCCGTCCTGGGGATGTCAAACCATTACACAAAAATTGCCTGGCTCTGTGCATCTTATAAATACTTCCTTCAATTATTTTTGTTCCTATTCTATCCTTACACCTGTTAAATGTGCTCCAGGGCTAGACGACAGGATATTGGGAATGACTTTTTACCAGTTTCATGTTTTCCATGTCCTAGAATGATCCTGTTTGATCCTTTTTCCAGATCCAATTATAATAAGCAGTGAAAAAGCTCCTTCACTGGGCACTTTTACTTCTTTGGCACTGTTTATTTTGCAATTTAGTGGCAGTTTGTGCACCAGAAACTGGGGGTGGCTGGGACTTGCTGAATTTGACGGATTCCCACGGAATAAGGTAATTTCTGTGGGATTGTTGCTGTAGGATGTAAAGACCGAACACCTGTAGGAGGCTGTGGCGTGGAAGGCTGCACGCATCAGGCTGGGACTAACAAATGAGAGCTCTGAGAGCTCTTTTGCCACAGCAGATGCGCTTGGAGGGCACAGCTGGGTGTCACCAGCCGAGCTGTTGGTGTCAGTACAGGAGATGATTCCTGCAGGGAAACACCCACTGCATTCTGCAAACCCCAGCTCACCTCAGCGATCCAGTCCTTGTCCAACAGATCCCTTTGTTTCCTTCCTGCCTGAAGACTCCCCTTTATTTACTCAAAAGCCTTCAAAGCACATGGAATTCACCGCAGCAGTGATTCCAGAGGTTCCCGGTGCGCTGTGCCAAAACTCCAGATTGCAGGGATAATTATAGAGAATGATATTGTTTCAGGAGAGGGACGTCAAAGAGTTCTTAAAATGATCAATGATGACTTTTAAGATCAAACTCTGGCTCTTTCCATCATTTCTGTGAGACGTTTTAAGGACGTTATCTTTATCTTTCTGTCTGGTTTCACACCCCTGCAGTCAAGGTGTGACCTGGGGGTGGCCAAGCCCTCCTGGTGCTCGAGGCAGCTGTGACCTGGTGGCTCTTACAGGTGTTGAGAGTGACTCAGAGTTACTCAAACTCCTCAGAGTTACTCAGATTCCTCAGAGTTACTCAAAGTTACCCAAACTACTCAAATTTTCCTTACTCAAAGTCACCCAAATTTTCCTTCTTTAGCAGAAATGTGGCATCATCCTGCCTGGTTCTTTGGGAGCTGATGCAAATATTGGTGTGGTCCTTGGCTGGAGCCAAGCTGGAGCTCTCAGAACACAGTTGTGACCCAGTGCAAGTCCATGAAAGTTTGGATTTCTAAAAATTCAATGAAAAATGGGATTTTCAATGCAGACTCTGCAGCTGTCACCACGCTGAGCCAATTCAGCTGTAGCTGTTCTATTCCTGAATTTCCAACAGATCCAGAATTCAGAGTTCAGAACCCAAAACAATGTGACAACGGTGATATCATCTTTACTTTGTCCATAAAACATAAAACCAAATGCAAAATGATTCCCTGTCCATGGCAGGGGTTGGATCCAGATGAGCTTTAAGGTCCTTTCCAACCCAAACCGTTCTGGATTTTAATTCCAAAGCCAGTCCCAGATGTTGTGTGTTCAGTGTGGAAAGTGAAGCCATTTTTCTGTGCCTCCCATCTGTTGCAGGGAACCACAGCAGAGCCATTGCTTCTCCCAGCTTTTGGTTGGGATACTGAATTAATTAAATTAATTAAATCATTTGTGTCAATGTACTGGGGAGTGGTGAAGCCCAGCTGTGTGAGAGGGTCCGCTGCTGTGTTCCCCACTGCAGAGAAGTGGACACAGGAATGCCCTGGTGGCTCAGCCTCTCCTCCCCTTTGGCATCTCCAAAAGGCCTGGAAAGCAAATTCAGCAGGAACTGGAAGTGTTGACAACTTGAAAGTCTATTTTTATAAATATATACGACATATTCTTCCAAACGGGGTAGTTAGGCATGGAAAAAAAAACCAAAAAACTGCTACGAAATTCCCTGAGCCTTTTTCCTTTTATTTAGCGGAGCATGACCCTAAATCTGTCGTTTTTCATGGTAAATGAATCTGGATCCTCAGCAGCGCCCCTGGGTGAGCACAAAGCTTTGTTGTTCTTGCTCCTGGCGTTCTGGGGGAGTTGCTGTTTGTTTTGATGTGGAAAATTCTGGCAAATTGTTTGCATCCCCACGTGGAGGTGGGATTTTTAAACACAATAAAAAGGAAATCTTTGCCACACAACACCTTCAGCTGTGGAGCTGCCTGGGAGATGAGTGTCGCTATCCCTAATTAATGTACTGAGAAACAACATGAAGTGGCTTGTCTGTGATTGTTCATTAAGTCACTGGCAAAAGCTTGGAATAAAATCAGGAGACGTTGAATTTGCATCCATTGCCCTTCCAGCAGCTCCTTCTGTTTATTTATTCCTTTATTTTTAAGGGGGTCTTTCAAGTATGTGTGAAAATCTGTTCATTTGGGGCTTAGTGGCACTGACACTGTGGCACCTGAGATAAACGTGCACCTGTACATAAATATTTGCAGATTTTGGGAGACCAGTCAGCCTCAGTCACCAGGGGGGATCCAACATTTGCTGTTCCTTGAGCTCTTCCCTTCATTTCAAACTGGAGGCAATCAGGGCCTTGCTCTACCTCAGTCCCAGGCCAGGGAAAGGCTTTGGTTGAAAGGGAAAATCTCTTGGCAGCTCAATATTTTCATGTGCCAAGAGTGATTTCCTTAAAATATACAGCTGTCCTTGTAATGTTTGCTGGGCTTTTTGGAGAAACAACAGGAATGGGATGAGCTGGGATAGGAAATCTCCTGGCCTGTAACACTGCTGGAGTTACCAGGGAGCCCCTGGAATGTCTGTGCAGGGGAATGATTCTGTAAAAGAATTAGGAAATGGCTTAAAAAGTGAGGAATCCTACAGATTCCTTGGAATATTATCTATATTGGTACTTTCCAGCTATAAAAGTCGGGACAGAGCCTGTCTTGGAGCGGCCGCGGCCTCGTGGGGTCCCTCCCACAGGACTGGAGTTGGGAATTAGTGCTGGGTCATTGTTGCTTTGCACCAGTGGATGTTCCATGGGCTGGATTTCTCCTTTCTCCAGGTTCTGGCAGACCTCACAATCCCAAAGGAGCTGTTTGTTTACTGAGTCCCTGGGATGCATCCCAAGGTTTAGAAAGTACTTGGAAACCTTCAGAGAAAAGGCAGCACGTGGCAATGGTTAATTAGGGGATGTCTGGCAATTGTTAATTAGGGGATATCAAGTTCCACACAGGGTTTATTATTTGGGAAGGAATTCCTGGCTGTGAGGGTGGGGAGGGGCTGGGATGGAATTCCCAGAGCAGCTGTGGCTGCCCCTGGATCCCTGGAAGTGCCCAAGGCCAGGCTTGGAGCAGCCTGGGACAGTGGGAGGTGTCCCTGGCAGGGGTGGCACTGGATGGGATTTAACCTACCCAAACCATTCCAGGATTTTATGATTGCTGCAGGATCCAGAGGGAGCAGCATTCCTGGCTTTCATGGCCAGTCTCAAACCAGAAGCACCAAAGTTTGACATTTAAGCAATAAAATCAGACTTCTTTTGTTGTTTTCCTGTGCAAGTGCCCAAGCCCTGATCCCAAGGGGGTGGGCAGACATTCCTGCCAGGAATGTCCAGTGCCTGGAAAGGTGTTGGAGCTCCTCATTAGTGCTGTTCTATTTGCTGATTCACCTTTGGGTTAATGCTGAGCAGCAGCCCCTACTCAGAGCCAGGGCATGAATTACTCTGGTTGTGAATTACTCCGCAGAGCAGCTCCCAGCAGTGTGAATTTCAAAGGAGGCTGGAAGGAAGAAAAGAGAGAGAGAAAGGGGAAAAAATAGAACAGAATTTTCCCTCTGTCCTTTTCCAGCTGACTGGGAATGGGCTGAAGCAGTCCCAGGGCATGCCACAGCATCCATTAATTCTGGAGCAGCACTCCACACATGGCTAATGATCCACGGCACGGATTCATTTCCTTTGGCTCCAACAGCTCCGTCCTGGCCGTTAGAATGATGGATTTGTTGTGATCCCAAGGCCTCCATTTGAAAGTCAAAGCTCGTGGTGGAAGAATCCTTGAACTCCATTGGCTCCTCCAGGAAAATTCCGGCCACCCAACGGGCAGCAGGCAGGGAAAGGGGCTCGGGAGGGACAAGCCCGTGGAAAGCTTTACCTGGGTGCAGGTAAAAAATGCCAGATTTTGTTCAGTAGGAGGCCTGGAAAGGGGACAGGAGATAAAGAAGGGCTGTCAGGGTGTTTGTGTTCCAGTTTCCACTTGGCCTCTTCAGAACTGACCCGGAGCATCAATGGGAGGGAATTCAAATAACAGTCAGATTCTGTGGGATAAAATTACTTCGGGAGTGCTCGTGTAGCAGCCGAAGCTTTAAATTGAATATTACATTAAGCTGGAGCTGCCTGTGTGAATGCCAAGTGCCCTGTTAGTTTGGAATAAATCTGTTCAGGAGTTCCTTATTTTTTTCTTCCTCCGTTTCTATGGTTTCTGTGCACAGAGCTGACCCTTGGAATGGTTAAATAGGAAATATCTGCTCCTTTACGCTGCATCACATCCAGGGAGAGTCCCAGGGTCTCCTGGAGATCCCAGATGATTGTTCTCATTATCCAGTCAGTGCCATTGAGGCCTTTATTAACTTACAATCCAAAAAATCAAAAGCAAATTCAATACAAAAGTTCTGGGAGTGTTGATTCCAGGGATTTGCCAGGGCAGGGAGTTGGGTGTGTCCAGTCATGGACACAGGGTGGACAGGGTGTTCTGAAGATCTGTGGCTGCCCCTGGATCCCTGGAAGTGTCCAAAGCCAGGTTGGACGGGGCTTGGAGCACCCTGGGATAGTGGGAGGTGTCCCTGCCCCTGGCAGGGGTGGGATGAGATCATATTTAAGGTTTTTTCCAAGCCAAACCATTCCCTGATTCTCTGGAGGTGTGTGGGTCACCTGTCCTGCCCTACCTTGTCCTGTCCCGAGCCCTGTGGGACTTTCCAGCCCAGGGAAGATCCCACGGAGGGCTCAGTTCCCAAAGGATAAATGCCAAACCTGGCTGCTCACCCCTCCATGAAAAATCAGTTTAAACTTAAATTTGTGGCCAGGATTCCTGAGTTCCATTTGCTGCCCTGAAAATTGCTCCTCAGAGTAACTTTGGGGAACCTGGGTAGGTTCTGTCTGGGAGGTTGTAGGGGATGAGTTGTGTTTATTGCCCCGTTTCTCTCAGTGCTTTAATTCGATGCAGTTTTATGGCCCTTTTTATGAAGGCAAACACATTAAAGAACATCCTCAGCCTCTAAACCATGCCTGGGCTGAAAACTGCTCTCCTGACTTAATACTGAAAATACTTAAAATAATCAATTCATTTAGGCCCAATCTCGATCTGTGTCTCTCTCTGGAGACAGCCAGGATGTGACAGAGCCCTGGAGAAAACAGCAAAAATCTGACCCAGCCCCACCATTCCAGGGAATGTTTGAACCAGGGCAGGGTCTGGATTGGTGCTAAGCCCCAACCCACTGCAGAGAGAAGCACAAACAGCAAATGCAGGGAGCTGAAGCTCAGGTTGCAATTTTCTCCCATCTCATTGCCTGGTTACAGAAATAATTAGGTTTTTAATATATTTTTTTTTTAAATTCTTTTTATTGAACGGGAAATTCAGGCTGTGGGGAGATGACTCATTTTGCCAATGGTAAATGGAATCTATTTCATGGACAGACAGCGGGCCAGGCACTGGCCTGGAGGGAGAACATTCCACACGTGTAGAGCTTGTCCAGCTCCCTCCGGCAGCAGGATAAAGCTGAGCACATTCCCTGGGCTGGAAGGTGAAGCACTAGAAATTGTACTGGGGAAAAAAGGTTATCTGAGACCTTATCCAGGGAATCTGGATCTTCAGCTGGCTGGGAACGTGAGTTTCCTCCGTGAAAGCATTTCCAGCCTGATGGATGATGTTGTGAGCAGATGATGGATGGAGGATGGACTTTTATTTCTAGTTGGGGCTTTTATTTCCAATTTTTAATTTTAGGGTGTTTTCCTTTCCTTCCCCCCCCCCTTCTTCTTCTTTCTCTTTCCCCCTCCTTCTTCTTCTTTCCTTTTTCCCCCTTCTGCTTCCTTTTTTCTCCCTTCTTATTTCCTTCCCCCCTTCTTTTCCTTTCCCCCCTTCTTTCTTTCCTTTCCCCCTTCATCTTCTTCCTTCCTTCCCCCCCTTTTCTTCTTCTCTTTTACCTTCTTCTTCTCTTTTCCCCCCTTTTCTCCTTGCCTCTCTTCCCCCCCCTTTTCTCCTTCCCTCTCTTTTCTCCCTTTTTCTCCTTCCCTCTCTTTCCCCCCCTTTTTTTTCTTCCCTCTCTTTTTCCAACCATTTTTCTCCTTCCCTCTTTTTCCCCCCCTTTTTTTTTCTTCCCTCTCTTTTTCCAACCATTTTTCTCCTTCCCTCTCTTTTCCCCCCTCCTTCTTCTCCCTTTCCCAGTATTTTTTCCCTGGAACACCTGGAGCAGCTGCTCTGGCCGGGAGGAGAATTGGCAACTCCAGCGTAGGGCTGGGGGGTTTGCTTTGGAGTCATTGATTCCCTTCCCTGCCAGCAGCGCCTGCCCCGGGCTCCAGGGAAGGAGCCCCAATCCCTCACGCATCCATTGGCAGATCCAGAGGGAAAACTGGCATTTTTAGGGAAAGGGCAGTGCTCGATTTGCCAGGAAGGGGCTGGAAGCTGCTCCACCCATGGGACGGTTTTTCCCCCATTCCAGCGTGGGTTTTTTGGTGCTTTTCCCCCCATTTTTCCTGCTTACCCTTGGAAAAGCCAAGCAGCAGCTTTGGCTGGGGGAGCTGAGCTGCAAAAACTCAGCTGAGCTCTTCAAAATGTGTCCTTTTTTTGGACAGAAAGGAACAGATTCTGATTATTCCCAACCCCACAGGATCCAGATCCCCCAAGCTCTTACTTTTGTTCTGACAAGACCTGATTATCATGTTTTTATTGCCATTCTTATACTTCTAATCCGTATTTCTTTTAAAAAAAAACCCCAAAACATGTAATTTTTTTTTTTTCACAAAACAGAAGTAATGACTAAATACCCCCAGTTTGACTTAATTCGACCTCAGTAGAACCAAAATTTTAAATTCCCCTGCAAATATTTGGATGTGACAAGTCCCTGCAAGGCTTCTCCTGAGCCCCAGATGCCTTTTTTGAGACACAAAAGAAGTTTAGGAGGAATATTTTTGATTATCTGAAGTGCTGAGTCCCAGTCTGGGTCACTCCCTGTGTAAATATTTGCATGGAAGCTCTTTCTGAATATCTGCAGCCTCCCAATTTTAAGGGGTTCCAGCTTCCATCTCCACAGAAATCCAGGGAAGATGTTCTGTGATTAAAAATCTTGGCAATCTCCAAAAAAAACCCCCAAAAAACCTTAAAGAAAAAAAAAGGGGTGTGTGTAGATGGGGATAGAGGACATGAAATCATTGGAGCATTAACAAAAATATTCTTTTCCAAGGGAATTATTTGGTCTAAAATGGAAAAGCAAATCCAATGCTTAATTTCCCTCTCCTATTAGTGCCTCAACCCCTTTGCAGCTGTTTATTTCCCAAGAATAAAAATGAATGATGTCTTTGAATACCAGATGGGGACATAAAGCATCCTATTAATTAGAAAAGTCACTATTAATTGAATAATACAGATGATTAATAATTGTCCAGCTTTCCAAATTAGAATTCCTATTCCAGCTCATTGATTTGGTTCTGTGGTGGGTTTTTGTTTTTTTTTTTTTAAGTGCCCACCTCGAATCATTAAAATTAAAATTAACATTGTCATTATTAACTTGTAGCTATTAGAGCTGTTGCTAATGCTTGTTTTTTATATTCCCTGAAAATACTTCAGGCAGCGTTGCTGTCTAGACATTATCATTTTCTATTCCATCCCAAATTGTTCCCAGTGTGGTTTCTGGTTGCAACATCACGCTGGAAGAAATACCATGAAATGAAACAGAAAGTTATCCATGGAATCTTGTCAGAGCAGAATTCACTCAGCTGGCACAGCCAGCGTGGATTTGCCTCTAAATTACATTTTCTTTCTTACTTTAAAGCTCTGACACGGCCAGCATTGGTCAAATTCAGGCATTTGGGTTCTTCTTATGAGAAAAAAGGCAAAAAAATATATCTTGACTGCAGTCAGAGCACTGAGATGACATTCTGAGTGCTTTCCATGCTGATTGGGATTATTTTAGTCCTTTCTATGCCTTTTTGAGGTTTCTGGTTGTTGCACATGAGTTGAACAAGGAGGAGACTCCTTTACTACAGTGTCCACAGGAGAACCCTGAGCTCCTCCAGCTGGGGGAAAACATCCCAGAAAAAACAATCCATGGATTCTGCAAACGGTATTTTCCATTTGCCACCAGCAGCCAGGCTTGGGGCAGTGGGATGATTGTGGGGTTTGTTTGGTGGGTTTGGGTTTGTTGTTTAAGTGCTGTGTGTCCATCCCTGAACCATATCCTGGGGCTTTCCTGTGGCCATGGCAGATTTTTGGATCAATGCTCCATGGGCAGCAAAGGTTCCGCAGCTCCTTTGCCCCAGGCGGGGCTGTGGAGGGAGGGCAGGGCCAACTGCTTGGGTTTTAGCAGCATCCAGACAATTTATTTGCTCCTTTCTGTTCTTTAGGTCGTCCTTAGGGACACTCCAGACATGTGCAAGTGATTGGGTTTGGGAGCAAGCCCCGGAAAATGGCAAAAATTTGTAAAAAAATTGCAAAAAACCCATTGGAGGAAACACGAGAGGAACTAGGCAATGTCTTGCCATAATTATCTGTCTGTCAGACCCATCCATCCCTCTTTTCCTCATCCCTCTGCCCCTAAATGCAGGGCACTTCCAGCTCCGTTGTTTTGAAAGACACAAAAGGCAGGGAAGACTTGGATTTGGTGGGTGTTGTCTCCTGAGGATGCTTCAAACCTCAAGTTCTTGCAGTTTACGGCCTGCTTTTGGAGGGTTTGGAAGGGTTTGACCAGGCTGGATGGGGCTTGGAGCACCCTGGGACAGTGGGAGGTGCCCCTGCCCATGGCAGGGGTGGCACTGGATGGGCTTTGAGGTCCTTCCAACCCAAACCATTCCATGATTCCATGATTAAGGATGGAAAAGAGCTCCAAGATCATCAGTCCAACTCTCAATAACAATTTTAACAGCAGAGCCTTGATTCTTGCAGCTCTCTGAAGGGGTGGATGGGAGGAATGAAGAACTGAGGAAGGAGCTGATGATTTTTCTGGGTTTTAGACTGTGAATAAACTCCTCCCTACGTACCCATAATCCATCAGTGGAGAGGAATTTGCACTTCCAGAGGCTGATTTAAGCTTTCACTGGATTTCCTGATTCTCTGCACTGTTTATGTCTTTTTTAACTTAATCCTCATCCCAGTCAATGGAGAAGTTTGGGGTGACAAAGCAGAATTTGGGGAATTTAAGACAGCTGGATTTAAATGCACTGAGCTCCTCATCCAGAGTGTCCTGCAAACATTGAGGCAGCCTTGGGAATTTGGGAAGGAAAAGCAGGATCCAGTGTCTGCAGCTCTTGAAATGGAAGCTGGCCTTAAAACCCTGGAAAAACACGCACACAAATAAATTTTCCTGATTTATTTAAAGTGTGAAGAGGTCAGAATTTAAGTGTCTCTTTAACCAGAAAAACAAACAAGCAAATGAGCAGGGCCCACTTGCAGGTGGATTTAACATGCCTGTGGACAAGGGAATTTTTAATAGCTAATCTTCCCCTGCCAGCTCATGGGAAATATCAATCTATTAGGCAGGATTCGAGTGCTGAATTTTTAATGCACTTTTAGTGATTAAAGTGTTCTTTTCCTCCACTGCTTGAAAGAGATCACAGTGGCTTTAAAGAACAGTTTAAAGTCGGAACAACAATGGGGAATTAATAACTGGAGTTGTCCATATTTCTCTCCAGGAGGGAAGGGCTGGGCCTATTTGCATACAGGCCTTGCGTTCAGAGCACTGGGGACAAGAGAAAATCCCTCATTTTGGGAGCAGGAATGAGCCAGAGCCGCTGGAGAAGGATCCTGTGGCTTTGCTGGCTCAGAGCGAGAGATTGGCCGTGGATGGGAGCTGGGAGGGGAGGCCTGGAGAATGGGGATGGGCACAGCATTAATGAGGATTGTTGGTGCCAAGGGACGTGGGGGGATGGAGGCTCGGTGTCACCGAGGGGGAAATCAGAATGTGCCGGCCCACTGATGGCAGGGAAACCAGAATTTGCAGGGACAGAGGCCCAAATCCAGCTGATTCCTGGCTGCTCTTCCAGCTAAAGCAGGAAGGTCTAACAGCGCTAACTGTGCTGGATCTCTCCACTGATGCATTCTGTTCCTTCACCTTCCTCTTAAGGGGAAAAACCTCCATTTGGCCCAAAATCCCTTTGCCAACCAGAGCCTGGCTCTCCAACCCCACCTTCCTTATAAAAAGAAGGAAAATCACCCTGAGCCCCGCCTGTTCCACTGACTTACGCAAGCACAGACGCATTTGCTGCGTTCCTGTGCCCCAGTCCTGCCCCAAAGCATTTCCAGTGTGCATTATGCTCAGCTGTCTGCAGCCCCCCTCTGAAACCTCTGCCTGACACAGCCAGATCCCCATTTTAAAAGTGCTGTCAGAGCCCCTGCTCAGAATGGCCCCGGCCACCCTAAATTTGTGTTTTAAAGAAGCTTCAAAGTCGGTGCTGGAACTTCCCTCCTCTCACTTAATTCTGGTTTGGGGTTGCTAATGGATGTGTCATTGTCGTGCTGGCTGGCCCAGGGCAGTAATGAATTACTGGATTTAATTGTGGGCTTTTGGGCCTGTTCTGGAGGTAATAAATAAACAGCAGCCTGGGACTTCTGCAATAAGGGAAGAAGCTCCGGGCAAGAACATGGACCTGGGGTCGCAGCTGAGAGGCTCAAGAAGCGGTGCCAAACCTCCTCTGCCTGCATCGATCACGTAGGAAAGGCCTGGGCAGTGAACTGGGAGAGGATAATTTGGTTAAATTAAGATTCCTGAAGTCTCTGCACCTGGGAATCTTGCAGGGTTCCTCTGTTCCTCAGTGCTGGCCTCTCAGTCAGAAGATTCTCGAATAGATTTTCTTCCACCTGGTTCAGTTCAAGTTAAGGTAAAACAGGGTAAAACTCAGCGTGTCTGTAAGAATTGTCAGATATTTAAACTAAAAGAAGTTAAAATCTAAGCCCTTTCCCAGTCCAAGTGTTTGGTAAATCCTTTGTCTCTCCCTGCTGTCCAGTGACACTTCCACTTCGCCTCCCTGAATAATCGGATCTGACCTGGTCCAGCTGGAGTGCACAGGTGAAGGGAATGTTCACGTCTAGGAAATCAATAGTGGGATTTACCACAGGAATTAGGGTCTACCTGGCCTCACTGAGGATCTTCCTAAACCCTCTGAAACTGGTGAGAAAATTCTGTTTGCTCCATGGTTTAATAAATTAGATAAAGGGAGGACAAATAGATTTATCGGACAGAATGAAGAAAATTATGCTGTAAAATATAATAAAATCTTGGAATGGCTTGGGTTGGAAGGGACCTTAAGGATCATCCAGTCTCACCTCATGTCATGGGACACCTTCCACTATCCCAGGTTGCTCCAGCCTGGCCTTGGACACTTTGAGGGATGGGGAATCAACAACTTCTCTGGGCACTCATGGTGCTTTGGTTTATTCTGTTGAGCAGAGGGCACAACCTTCAGACCCATCAGGAAACACAGTGATGGAAAGGGATCTTCCATCCCCAGAATTCCTTCTCATTTCCAATTGATGTGTTTTCTTCTGGCAAGTGCTGGGGCAAGGAGGGAGCTCCAGAGCTCCAGAGTCAGACCAGGGTGAGCTGGGTTTGAATTCCTGTGGTTTCCTGCTCCCTCTGGGGATGTGGCTTCTGCCAGCACTGGGAATGAGGAACCAGTTTGCTCATCTGGAGCTCAACACCGACAGTGGTGACACAGCTGCAGTTTATAAACTGCTTATGTCATTCAGTGCTTTAAAATAAGCAACGACCAAGCAAGGAGCACTTCAATCCAAGCCTTTTTCTGGTCTCCATTGGTATCACTACAAAAATTCCAGCTCCTTGGTAATTGAAATGTCACTCTGGGGCCTTGCCCTGCTGGTCAGGAGGAAAAGGAGAGGCAGGGAAAGGTGATTTCCTCAGCCTCAAGGGATTATTTCCCCTGGGGGATTCCCCGTGTCCTGCAGAGGCTGCAAGGTGACCTCAGGAAATGTTTCTCATGAGCATTTGGATGATTCCTCATTCCTAAAAGATCATTTAGAAGTCCCTGGGCCCTAAGTGCCCCAATACAGCTGATGCCACCCCAGGGGACAGAGATTCTCGGGATTTGTTTGTGGCAGAGCAAAAAATGGAATGGCTGTTTTCCCAAATCAGCCATTCAGTGCATTTTGGAGAGCTGCCCCTAAATATTGAAATAACTGGAGTAAAACCATCCTCTACAGAAGTTCCTGATTACAGGATTTCTGACCAACTGGAATTTAGCAGCTTTCTGTAAAGGCATTGAAATTATTCTTGTCCAGGGTGGGCAGGAACGTGGAGTCCTTGGTTTGGAGTGTCATCTAAGCAGGAAAACCTCTGGAATTAAACTCTGGCAGATTCCCACCATTTGTTTTATTCCATGTCTGCAAGGCTTTCATCCTTTTTCCCCAAACTACTTCTTCTCAGAGCTTTTCCTGGCAGCACAGAGGCAAGAAATGATGTTTTGCAAGATATTAACCATTAACATCCTTTGATTTCTTTTTTTCTGAACTACTTAAATCCTCATGTCTGTAAGATGTGCCCTGAGATATTTGGAGACTGATACTTGATTTTTCTCTGGCTCTCTGCTGCCTGGGGAGGATGGGAATGCAGTGCTCAGTCCCACACTCACTGTAAGCTCTCATTGGGTTGGTTTAGACCAGGACTGAGGAATATTTGGGGAGCAGACGTGGTGCACAGAGCCTGGATTCAGTCAGCAGGAATTCCAGAGAGGTTTTTCAGTATTACCAGGTATTTACCCCTAAAAATCCCACTTTAACCACAAGTCCCTGCCCAGCTGAGCCCAGTCACTGTGCTCAGGAGAGGTGGAAAGTGCTGTGGTTTGAGAGGAACAGGTGAAAATCCCGTGTTTTAAATGGAATTCTGGGATGAGCAGCTGTCCCAAGGATGTGCTGCAGGACACAAAGAAAACCTCCTGAATTTCTGCACTGCCCTGGTCAATTTGGGACAGCTGAAACTCCCAAGAAACTGAATTTTTAGCATTAAAGTCAAACTTGAAGAAGTATTTCAAGGCCTGTAGCAGCAGTGATTTAATTGGATTTAATCTTGTCCCAGAGTTTTTCGGGTGGAATCTGGTGCATGGGGGTTGCTGTTGTTCCATTCAAGCTGAGTCATTCTGGTGCCAGAGGAAACCAGGGCAGTTCTTCTTTCCCTCTCTGGGCTGTGCAGGGATGCACTGAATCCTCGTGGAATGCAAACTGTGCTCCCCACACCTGCAATCCACCAGAATAAAACTCCAGGGTGTCCATTCATCCTTTAGATTGATGCCTCCTCGTGCCAAGGAGTTGCACTGGGATTTCTGGGAGCTGTGTTCAGACAGGGAGGGGACGGAGCAGGGGCAGCAGCCCAGCTGGAGAGGCTGGAATGGAGCTGGAGATCTCCCAGGCTGTCAGGGGAGATCCAGTGTTCTGCTTACTCCATCTTGCATTCAGCAACAAAAAATCCAACAGGGAAATTGTCAGCTCTTTCCCTGAGCCAAAAGTTTGAGAATGCTGTTGGGAGGGAATTCTTTTCCAGCCTGACTTTGCTCTAAGTGGGGCAGCCCAAATTGCACATCTGCAGGAGACTGGGGAGCTGGAGGAGCACAGGGTTGGGCTGGTTTGGGAATTCCCTCCATTATTCCTTTTCCTGATCATTTGTCCATCCCTACAGTATTGTCCTCTGTTGGATCCCAGCACTTGGAAGCTCAGGCAGGGCTTGGTGGGGAATGAAAACCAAAAATCAGTGTGAGAAAATGATAATTTTAATGACCAGGCCACAGAACCCCCCTCACCGCCTGGACTTTGATCTTTTTCCTGGGAATTCCAGCTGTTAAAGCCACTAAAAGAATTGTGCACATGGCTGAGGAGATGGAAATAGGGGTGATCCACGTGATCCGGCGAGGGGCATCCCTGCCACGGCAGGGGTTGGAACTGGAGGAGCTTTGAGGCCATTTCCACCCCAAATCATTCCATGGTTCTGATTCCTACTCCTACACTGGGATGTGTTATCCTGCAGGTGATTTTTGTTAATTTTTAACCTAGCTCAGCTTCCAGATGGGATTTTCCAGAACAAAACAACAGAGGAGCTGTGGCTGTCCCTAGATCCCCCCTGGAAGTGTCCAAGGCCAGGTTGGACGGGGCTTGGAGCACCCTGGGACAGTGGGAGGTGTCCCTGCCCATGGCAGGGGTGGCACTGGGTGGGATTTAGTCTTTCCAGCCCAAACCACTCCACGATTCTGTGAAAACTGATTTTCGAAAGTAACCCTGGTACATGACACACTCTTTTATTGAGATTTATCTTTTGGATTGGCAGCTGGCAGGTCCCTAACAATGAAACTTTCAGCTCTCTACTTACACGAGTATTCCTTGAAAATGTCACTGCTGCTTGGGATTGGTGGCTGTTCCATTCATTTTCTTCATTACAGAGGGATTTTCATTCCCAAAATTGACCAAATCACTCTTGTCTCTTTGACAAGATTTTATTTTTCTCCCACTTTGTACCTACTGGCTCATATCTCCCCAGCTGGCAGATTCTGAACCTTTATTTATCCCCTCTCTTCTCCAGCCTCTCACCATCTTATTCCATATGTTTATTATCTTTTCCATCCCCAAGCTGTGAATAATTTTGAGGGAGATCAGGCAGCTGCCTGGGAATCAGCTGCTTGGCAGCAGCCTGGTGCTGGAGGAGTCCCTGGGTTAACTCACAATTGCTGCTGAAGGATTATGGAGAGCACAGAAAAACATCCCTTCCCAGCAGTGCCAGTCCCAAACTTGTCAGAATTACCAGCTATTATTGGATTGACTGAAAAATAGTGAATTAAAAGAAAAAAACCACAATGTTCTGTGTATTTATTTGCTTTTTTTAGTTGTTTTTAATGCCAAGACGAGCTGAATTTTACATGTTTAATGAAACTCTGTATTCTTATTTAATGAAAGTCTTAAAATTAGGAATATTGCCAGTTTAATCCTGGGAATTTATCAGTGAAAGGATCAGATTTGCTTTCTGAGGGTGCTTTAGGAAATTAAGGTCCTGAATTAGGAATGGGGGGTCAGATGGAACAAATCCCAATCCCACGCCTGTTATATTCCTGCTATTTCTCCCTCAGCTCTGACTCCTTTAGTTCTGTGCTCCCATGGAGTGCCTAAACCACTGAGGTAAAATCAGATCCCAAATCTCCTTTGCCGGGTCCAAATTCCTATTAAAAGTCAGATTATTCCTGCTCTCCTGAAGGAACTGGGAGCATGGTGCCAATCCACACATTTTGGGGTGCAGGTGATCTATAGCAAGCAAGGCAGGACTGCAAATTATAGTTCCTAGCATTTCTCTTTAAGGAACTGAGAAATTGTTCAAAAAACCCCAAGTAAAGCATGAATTCCGTGAAGTTTATTGCTTTTATTCCTTCAGCTTTTCCAAGGGAAGCTGCACAGGCATGGAAATAATTTGTGTTTGGTTTTTTGCCTGCTCACCCAACGGTTCAAACAGGCAGCAGCCAAAGCAGAGCTCTCTCTGTCTGTAAACAATCCCTGAAATATTTGGATGGAAGAAGAGCACAAAGGGTTATCATTAGCTGGGTTTAATATCAGGGAATTATAAAAATCACACGTGAATCTGCAGCAAAATAAAGAGATTTCCTGTTGGATGGTGCTGGATCAGAGGCCCTGGATTCCTGCAGGCTGCAGGGTTGTTCCTGGCATGGATTGACAGCTTGTTTTTCCCAAGGCACTCACAGGCTGCAGGCACCCATTGTATAAAATCCTGTTAATTTTAGCTTGGTGCCATGTTAACTCGTTTGTGTTGCCACAGGACATGACATTTTCTGGGCATTTTTTCATGGCAACATTAGGATTTAACAGGATGAAAGGCCTCAGAGTCATAGAATTGAAGAGAGATTTCTTTTGGAAGCAGCCTCTGGAGGTAATTTCAGAGCTCAGGGTTCCACAGGGCATTGTCCAGTCCAAGTCTGAAGGATGAAGATTCCCCAGACTTTCTGGGCCTCGTTTTGGTCTTCACCAATTCACTTGGTTCATTTTTATATATTTTTGAAATAAGTGCAGTCAGAATTTCTCTCCTTGACTGTTGTCTCTGTGTCCTATTGTATATTCCTGGGGTGAGTCTGGCTCCATATTCCCAGGCTTTTGCAGGGAATAGAAAAAGGTTGGACTCCTGTAACTTCCTTCTCTTCACCCTAAACAAACCTGAGACCTTTTTCCCTTTCCTCAGCCCTTTCCCAACTGTACGTTGGATATTAGGAAAAATTTCTCCACTGCAGAGTGGTTAAACATTGGGACAGGATCTCCAGGGAGGTCATGGAGCCACTGGAGATGTTCGAAACAGCAGCAGAAAGGGCACTTTTAGTTTTTGTGGGCATGGTGGGGTTTGGTCAAGGGTTGGACTCGATGATCTTGGAGGCCTTTTCCAACATCAGTGATTCCATAATTCCATATCCAGAAGGGGGGGAGGTCCAGTTCTGCCTGATGGATCCCTGGGCCAGGGCTGGAAGCCTTGGATTGGTTTAATTCCTCTCTGCTCTATGGGTCGTGTCCCACCTCGGCAACAAATCACTCACTGAAGGACCTGCCTGGCAGAGCTGCTCCAGGATGGGAATTCGGAGTTCCACATCATACAGAGATGAGAGAATCTTCCTCAGGGTGTTCAGAATCACAAAGTTAAGGTTGAAAAAGACCTCCAAGACCATCAAGTCCAGCCTTTGATCCATCACCACCTTGTCAGTGGTTTAATGGTGTCACAAGTCCAGCAGAAAATTTTCTGACCATGCAGGAGACCCAACAACTCTGCAGTTCCTCCTTGGCCTGGAGCTGTGCCAGGGGACTTAGGGTGGATCTCAGGGAAAAGTTCTTCCCCCAGAGGGTCATGGGGCACTGACCAGGCTCCCCACAGAATAGGCATGGCCCCGAGGCTGCCAGAGCTCCAGGAACTTTGGACAATGCTCCCAGGGATGCACAGGGTCTCTACAATCCCTTCCAACCCAAACCATTCTGGGATCCTGTGGAAGCCAGCCAGGCATTCCCTAACCAAGGACAATTCCGTAGAACTCTGCAAAGCACCACAGAGATTCCAAGAATCCAAGGACCCAAACCCCATTCCCTGTGAGCTGGCAGTGGGAACCAGCATCACCTCTCTCCCTGCGCTGAAGGCGGTGAAGTTCCAACCCCGCAGGAGCCTCTTCTCACGTGGAATATCCGTGAGCAGCTCCCAAACCCAGTAACTGCTCGGGGTTTGCTTTGCATTTGCACCTTTGGCGGTTTGAAGCTGCTGGAGAAACATCAAAGATAAACACAAAAACCTAAAGCTTGATTAAGTGCATGAAAAGCTGCTGTTAAATTGGGCCTCTGGCTTTCCTTGTGAATCCTTTTTAGTTTCCCTCTTGCCTTTTCTTTCATTTCTTTTTCTCTTTTCACTTCAGCAGGAAGCTCATTTGCGCAGGGAATGTGACCTGGAGATGATCTTAAGGAATGCAAAGGGCTCCTTCACTCTCTCAGACCTCTCTGTGGACTTCTTACAAGTCTGTTGAGGATAAACATCACTCCAGACACCCTTGTCAAGGAAGCCTAGCTCAGATCCTTAACCCAGGATGATCTCAACAACTGTGTTGAGGTCTCAGGAGATTGGATCTCTTACTCACTTTGGATATGATGGATGTTATCTTTATTTACAAGGGTGAAAAATGAAAAAGCCCTCAGTGAAATAAAGGGTTTCCTGTGGATGTACCTGAGGCAGAAATTACAATTAAATAGGTGGAAAATTACCTGAGCCAGCTTGTGCTGGGATATAATTCAGAAACAAGTGCTAGGAACGTGAGTCAACGGGAAAGGATCAGGAGACTCCGAAGGCAGTCTGTATACAAAGGATCAAATTCACCTCTGGAGCTGCTCCAAGGAATCTCGGCTCTCTCAGAGCAGCAGATGCACTGCCAGGGTTATGGGAAAGGTGTTTATCTAATCTTTGCACTCACAAATTGTTATTTATATGGGAGGAATGCTGAGGTGTCCTGGGACTGCGGCCCTGTTGTGTGGAGCGCTGAGGCCCTGCTCTGAGCAGACCAGAGATAAGCAGCGGTATCAGCCAGGGAAGTGATGGATCCCACAAGAAACAAGTGGATAAAGCCTGGTTTAGCATTTTAATTCGATGTGGGCATGGCTTCAGCAAACTGGAGTCTGTCCCTGGGTGCTGGAGCTGTTCCTGTGTCCTGGAGCCTTTTCCTGTGTCCTTGAGCCTGTCCCTGTGTTCTAGAGCCTGTCCCTGGGTGCTAGAACCTTTCCCTGTGTCCTGGAGCCTTTTCCTGTGTCCTTGAGCCTGTCCCTGTGTTCTAGAGCCTGTCCCTGGGTGCTAGAACCTTTCCCTGTGTCCTGGAGCCTTTTCCTGTGT
>VWZW01002791.1:230381-257432 GCA_013397115.1 Edolisoma coerulescens | reverse complement strand
GATGGGATGGGATGGGATGGGATGGGATGGGATGGGATGTCATGGCATGGCGTGGCGTGGCATGGCATGGCATGGCATGGCACGGCATGAGATCCAGGCTCTGATTCCACACTGAAATTCCATGCTGATTTTTTCCACTATTCCTTTTAAGACTGGACTTTAAAAGTCAAGTTCTTGCACAGTGGTTTTGAGAGAAGCAATCCAAGTGTTGCCTTTTCTACTCCCTCTGTCCTGGTGCTTCAGCAGAGCTTGGTCACTGCCCTTTCCCCATCCAGGGGTACGTAGGTGTCAGGATTAGGGCAGGATTTGGGGTTTTCTGGGAAGAAGCCACTAGGCAGCTCTGTAATTTGATTATTGCCTCTCTGACTATCAGAACACACTGGGCTGGCTGTTTCTTCCTGCCAGAACCGCAAACAGCTCCCTGCACCTCATCCCTCCCTCCCCTCCATGCCCACTCCTTACATAAACCCCGCTCCAAACACACTCCCAACAAAATTGCCTCCCAAATTACTGCAGCAGCGTCATGGAAAGTTTCATTTCTGGCTTGTGCTAATTCCAAGAGGAACAAAGAGTGTCAGATCCCACTGCACTCCCCCAGCAGAATGTTCTGTGCTGGGGTCTGCGTGCAGAGGGCGTGGTGCAGCGCTGGGAGCCGTGGCAGTGACAGGTACACTGTGACACGTTCATAGTGCCTGATAAATCACTGTCACCTGCTCCCAGGGCACTGTGTGATGCAGGGAACAGATTTCCCCCCTGTCCTGCTCTCTCTCCTCGTTTCCTGCCTGGCACTGCCCTCCTTGTTCAGGGTTTTACCCACCCAGCTCAGGATGTGGTGCTTCCCCGCTGCTCCAAGCAGGGGTTGGCCCCTAATAATTCATTTTTGAGCAAAGGAAGAGCAGGAATTTGGAAAATGTCATGGCTTTCACACTTTCCTTGTGATCACCGAATCCCCGAGGTTGGGAAAGCCCTCCCAGATCATCGAGTCCAACCTGTGGCTCATCCCCACCTCGTCAACTCCGAGCACTGAGTGCCACATCCAGTTGTCCCTTGGGCACCTCCAGGGATGGGGATTTTACAGGGCCTGGATCTTTCAGGGGCCCTGAGTGGCACTTAAATATCCCTGTTGAGGAGCAGTTCCTCTTCTTCTGGAAGCTGGAAGCATTTCCTCTTCTCGTGGAAGCAGGAAGCATTCCCTCCTCTTCTGTCGTGCTGCTGCTCAGGCTGCTTTGGCTCTGCCTGGCTGGGTGAGCTGGCCCGTGGCATTGGAAGCCACCAGAATCCCAAGGGAATGTCAGGCACTGTAGGAATCTCGACTCACTGTCAGGGGGAGGTGGCACATCCATTATCCCAGTGATCCACCTGGCAATCCATTAGCCAGGATCATGGAATCACAGAATATCCCAAGCTGGAAGGGACCCACGGGTCCAACTCTTAAGTGAATGGCCCATCCAGGGATCAATCCATGGGAAAACGGAGCCAGTGAAATCCATTGGGATGCACTGGACTTGTGGATTTGGGAGTTGTGCTTCCCTCTTTTGTGCCTTTTTCTATGAAGAAAAAATGAAGCAGAAGCATCTCAAACCCTCCCAGGTTCTGAATGTAAAGCCTCTGTTCTGCTGAGATTGTCTCAAGGTGCTTTCTAAATATTTGGAATTAGGATACAAAAAAAATTGAATTCTCCTGAAGAGTTTGCAAATCTGAATGGTCCCGATAAGAAGAGGATTAAGGGAAAGTTGTTTGAACAAACCAAGATGGAACGATGAAGCTCTTGTTGGCACAGGAACTGTGCTACCAGGAGAACAGAACCCAGATCTCTGGAATTAATTAATATTAATTCATTATTTGTGTAATATAAATCATGTAATTACCATGTGCAATTTCCGTTTCAAACTCAGTTAATTTATCATTTTATGTCCTTGTAAACTATGGTTGAATCCAGCAGCTCATTTTTATCTTCGTGTTAATTAATTCTTCTTTGATGTAGCTCTGGGCTTGTTTTCTACCTGACATGGACAGTCAGGCATTCAAGCATAGCCTGTGGTACCAAAATGGGATACGAGGGACTCAATCCATGGATTCTTGGCTGTCCAAATGGTTCTTCCAGGGGAACTGGGAGTATCCATAAAGTCAGAGTACGTCCCTGTGTGCACATGGATTCATCCACTTCCCTAATCTCCTGATTTCCCAGTTTTGCTCAGCCTCTACTACACAAAATGGGACTTGGTAAGAGTTTGGATCATTCTCCATGCTCACTCTTCACTCCAAGAATGGCTGATTGTTCTGAAAGGAAGCTGAAGTGACAAAGGTGGGGTTTGATCACAGATTTCCTCTGACAGATTCCCAGGACAAGGGCTCTGTCACGGTGTCACAGGGATGTGGAGGCCAGAGGGAGCACCTGGTGTTCCCTGAGCATCACCTGCAGGGCACAGCTCTCTATGCCAGCCTAGGCAGTGGGTTTGGGTGGGATATTGGGAAGCAATTCCTCCCTGTGAGCATGGGGAGGGGCTGGGATGGAATTCCCAAAGCAGCTGTGGCTGCCCCTGGATCCCTGGCAGTGCCCAAGGCCAGGTTGGACGGGGTTTGGGGCAGCCTGGGACAGTGGGAGGTGTCCCTGCCCATGGCAGGGGTGGCACTGGATGGGCTTGAACATCCCTCCAAACCATTCCAGGATTTTTTTTTAGCAACTGGAGTTTTTTATAATTTTCCTTCCCCCAGCTTTCTCTTCAAAGGCTCCTGCTGGGATTCGTGGGATGTCCTGTGCGGGGACAGAAGCTTGACTTGGATAATCCTTGTAGGTCCCTTCCAGTTCAGGATATTCCATTATTCCTTCCTTTCCTCCTGCCATGAAATACATCCCCTGTGACCTGACGGAGCTCTGAGCACAGCTTGGGTTTGATCTCTATGAAAATAAGAGTAGCTGATAATTTATTTCGTTCCAAACTCACATTTTTAATTAGCTGTCTACTACGAGCAATATTTCATCACCCCATCCATTGACAGGGAGACAGTCAAAGCTGTATTTTTAGTTCTTGTACTCTGCTTTTCCCTCCAGATGCTCATCCTCTCTTTTTTTCCTAACGTAAAACTATTAATTAATGAGAGACAATCACTCACACCGTGCCACTGGCTGTCAGGAGCTAACAAATGCCAGTTAAAAAAGTGAAATAACAAAACTGGGAGCACGGAGAGGTGGCAGCAGGAGAAGGGAGATGAGAGGAGTTAATTGCTGGACTTTCAAACATCCAGGGAAGGGAGGTGTTGAAAAAGTTTACAGGGGAAATTAATGATGTACAACAAATTAAATCCAGAGGCTAACGCTGGAAGGGAAACCCTAATTATGAAAGATGGCAGGATGAGGACTGCAAAAGGGATGGTGGGACACTGGTGGTGACAGGACAGAGCTGTTGGGGACCTTGTTTGGAGCCTTGGAAGGGAGCTCTGGGTCTGCTGCTCCAGCAGAGCTCAGGAGGCTGAGAAACATCACAGCAAGGAGGGTTAAAGCCTCCCCTGGGCCCTGCTGGGCTGTGCTGAGAGGCTTTGCTGTCAGAGCTGCTGCTGTGACAGGGTGACCGTGTTTGGGTGTCCCCAGGGACAGCAGGGCAGAGGTGTCAGGTCAGAGGGGGCAGCGGGGACAGCTCTGCTGGGGTTCCTCCCTGCAGCTCCTCTCCCAGGGGCAGCAACAAGGCCAGAGAGAGAAAATGACCTGGGAGAAATCAAAGCTGGAGTTAAGCAGGGGCTGGGGCTCAGACCCTGAGGGGCTGTCGGAGGAAATAACCCCACGGTCCTTCAGACCTCGTGTAGGTCTGGCACAGAGAGAGAGCGTCTCCCTTTGGTTTTGTGCAGTCAGAACCCTCAGATGGGACTGTGGTGCCTCTCTTGATGAGGCCACCAGGGACAGCCTCCCTTGAGACATCCCCTCCTCCTGCCCTGGCCTCCTGACTCTGCTCCAGTGCCGCAACAATTGAGCCCACGAGAAGTTCCCCATCACAGGGTTCTGTCTCTCTTTGAAAAGAGACATCTGAGCACTGCAATGCCTTTTTCATCTCAGAGCACGATAATGTTTCCATCAGGCTTTGCTCCAACCCTCTCGGTACTAAAGTGAATAAAAAAGTGCCCCTTGATTTCCTCGGTGAGCTCTGGACCAAGCCTCTGCTTTTTGCAATATTTTCGATGTGAGGAGGGGAAAATGAGCTGAATATTAACAAACAGCTCTGAGGCAGAGTTACATCAGAGCCCCAGAGCAACTCCTTATCTGGGTTTTGGGATCACGTGCTCTGAGAGGTCAGCTATTAATAGGCTCTGAAAGCTGAGCTGGTGATCATTAGGTGCTTTGAATAAATTACAAGGCGTTTGTTTGAGGTGGATGTCGTGTTCAAGGGGTCGGTAATTAAAGCTGTTTCTGGGTTAATGTTTTATCTGTTCATCCAACCGTGGAATCAATTCATAGTAAAGATCCCTTTTTAACTCACTTGCACTACATATCCCTGAGGTTTTGATGAGCGCCTTCCAAGGATGTTTAGAATTTTTATGGATTCCTTCTTGTGATAACTATTTGGATGCATTTTAGAAATCCTTTTAGCAGATCCTTTCCCCACCGCTGGCACATGATTTGCTGTTCCATTCCGTGTCAGCTCTTCCTTTCATCTTCCTCGTTCAGCATCCCCCACAAGAAGTCTTTTGGAAGTTTACTTTGGGCTTTGCATTCCAAATGTTATTTATTACATTGTCTAGCAGGTTGTCTCTCCCTCCGTGTGACCTTTCGAGATGATTTCAGAGCTGAGCCTCCAGCCCTCAGAATATCTGGGGCTGTGGCTGCAGCTCCCAGAACTGTTTGTTTAGACAATAACAGCATTTTCTATTCAAGAAATCAGTGCAAGGAGTCACCAACCTCTCATTTACAGCCTCCTCCTCATTGCACTGCAGTGCAAATCCACTGAGGAAGGGATGAAATCGCTCGTGCTGCAGCAGAATAAGCCCATGGACACAGAGATTCCTTATCCAGAATCACTTTCCAACCCCAAGCCATCCCAGAGTCCTTTCCCGAGTCAAATTACCTATTTATGGACTTGGGCAAAAGCAGGCTGATGCACAGGCCTGCCTGGATAGCTCTCAGCACTGTCATTGTCTCGTTGTGTCTGCTAAGGAGCTGCAAATCTGATCTCTCACTCATTACTCCCAGCTCGTTCAGCATTCTGTGGCACTGAATGCACTCGGATTTAATTTACTTGAGCTGCTGCCACAGGATCTTTCCCTGGGTATTCCAACCAAGGTGCCTGTTCTGGCTGCAGGGCCTCGTGTGCTCCGTTCTGCACTCGGGAGGAGTGGAAAATCATAAATCTTGGAATGGTTTGGGTTGGAAAGGACCTTAAAATTCATCCAGTTCCATGGGCAGGGACACCTTCCACTGGACCAGGATGCTCCAAGCCCCATCCAAAACTTCCAGGTGTGAGTGAGTGAAAACTCCCTGCCAGGGCTGGAAGGGCAGAGCCCAGCAAAGCTGGCCTGGAAGCTTTCATGGAGAAGACTCAAATTTTATTCCCTGCAATGATATTTGCTTTATTTCTGCTCCTGCCTTTTCTCTCTTGGCTCTGGTGAGGTTTAAAGAAGGAGTCTGAGCTTGGCTGCAGCCCCAGGGTGTCCGGGGAATGGCAGAGAGTGACACACTCGTGTCGTGTGTCAGGATGGGTTAAATCTCAATGTTATCCCGCCTTTCCAATCAAACCTTCCCTTTGTGCACTGACTAACGGAGATAATAAATCACAGCTTTACTTTAGGCCCTTTTTTGGGGTTTTGATGCCCTGATTTACCAGTTAATGTTACTGGAACCATCTCACCAAGGAATTAAGCTCCCCACCCTCTCTGAATGGTTCCAGCATGGAGAGGGACTGCAGTGGGCAGTTCAGACTGTGTTCATGCACAAACAGGATTTGGACCCTGCAAACCTGGGCTGTGCCTGGTTCCCAGGGAAATTGTCACCTGTCACTGCTTCCCTGTCCATGCAGGGCTGAAGGCTCAGGAGATGGGCGCTGCCATTGCTGCCTTCCCTGGATGGGAGAAGCTCATCCCCCAGCCAAACCCTGGGGCTTTGTTTTGGGAGCTGGCCAGCCTTTGGGAGACAAAATCCCAGCATGGACAGGGCTGAAAGCAATTCCTGCCCTGGTACAGCACCAGATCTTTGCAGACACCAAGGGCAGGGTGTGACCTGGCCAGCCCTAGAGGAGCTGGGTATGGGTATTTGATTAAAACCAGGAAAAACTTATGTCCTGGTGTTCCTTCTCCTCCAAGCTGATGGAGCTGCAGTTTCATTGCTCAGGCCATCTGGCAGTGATGGTTTCAGGAATTAATGCAATGGGGTGGGAGCACAGCTCAATAAACTGGATTTTCACCCAGCCATGACCAGTTGGGTTGAACGTTTCAAGTCCATGGCCTCAGTAACTCCCCTAAGCCAAGAGCAGAGCACAGCTCGAGGTTTAAACCACAGGAGGGGCAGAGGAAATGTTTTAAAGGGCTTTAAGTTGCATGAATTGATGGAGGGAATTCCAGCTGGGAGAAGCTAATGGAGCAATGCCTTTGTTAGCAAGAGAACAGGGAAACAATCCTTTGTGTTCCTTGGATCCAGAGCTTATCCCAAAGCTCCTGGGACAAGATTTCTTCTCAGAGCTGTCAACAGAGAGGTTCAGGATTCACCAGAGGGTGCAGATGTTTGATGTCAGAACAAACATTAAAATTTGAATTTGGGTTGTTCAAAACGTTGGGATCTTTGTGGTGGACATTGGACTGACCCAAAACATTGGGATCTTTGTGGTGGACATTGGACTGATCCAAAATATTGGGACCTTTGTGGTGGACATTGGACTGACGCAGATCAAACACTGAGGCCCCACAACCCTTCAGGTCATTAATGATTCCCAGGGTGGGAATCAGAACGATTGAAGGAACCTTGTGACATTCTCCACGGAAATACCTTTTTCCCCTTCTTTTTGTTGAGCTAGAAATGTTCTTTCCTTCTCTTTTGAGGCAGGAATGCTCTTTTCTTGCTTGTTGATGCAGCTGGGAGGATCAATAAGTTTGTCTCTTTTCTTGTGTCTCTTCTTGTCCTCAATTATATTTGATTGGAGTTTGAGTAGGGAGTGTTTAGTTGCAGTACTTGGCAGTTCTCTGGCAGAAACCTGGATAATTTGGGGCAATTTACTGAACCTTTCGTGCATCAGGTACCTATTTTTAAGCAAAGATAATGAGAGTTTTGTTCTACCTGTCTGTGATGTCTCCTAATCCCTGTTCCTGACCTTGCCTGGGGCCCACAGTTCTGTAACATTCAGGCAGAATGTAAACAGTTCTGTTCCTACTGTATTTCTGTTTACCCACGTGGCTTCGGGGGATTGTTTTTTATTGGAAACCCTTTACCTGTGTTTGTTCAGACAGAAATTATCCATGCCGTGGCATGCCAGGCCGCATTTTGTTCTCTTCTCTTTCTTCCCTGGCCTAAACAAAAGGTGAGACAGGCAGCAGCACCAAAGCATTGCTACAGCTGCCTCTCACCTTGAAACCACGGGGGAAACCCATAAATTTCAAATATTGGATTTAAGGTTTTGAAGATTCTTGACAGAAATACTACCAAAGGAGAGGCACCCCTGGGATTTACACCACGCTTGGATTTAATTATTCTTAGGGAAGCGTCCTGCCAAGGCAAAGTTTGTCCTTTGCTGTCAGGGCTGCAAGCACCACTTTTCCAGAGAGGACCCCTAACAGTCTGAGAACAAGCAAGTGAAACCAATTGTGGCTGGAATTATTGTAATTTTCAGTGTCATAAAATGCTCACCCTGTTCAGGATGCTCCAAATGTTCATCCAGAATTGCACATGGTCTTTCCTGGGCAATATTTCCTTTGGGTTTGTATCGGTATCAGCAGGAAAAACGGGATCGTGTTTGGGAGGACACGGAGATCTTCGCAGGAGGTCAGGAGATGACACAGGGGGAAAGGGGAGGTGACACAGGTGGAGAGAAGAGGTGACACAGGGGGAAAGAGGAGGTGACACAGGGGGAAAGAGGGCGGCTGCTTCTTGTTCTTGTTTAAAGGAAACCTCATTTGCTGTCTTGGAACATGTTGTGGGTTTGCACAGGATTTTCAGTTAGAGAACCATGGAATCATGGAATGGTTTGGGTGGGAAAGGACCTTCAAGTTAATGTAATTCCAACCCCCTGCCATGGGCAGGGACACCTCCCATTGTCCCAGGCTGCTCCAAGCCCCATCCAACCTGGCCTTGGACATTTCCAGGGATCCAGGGGCAGCCACAGCTCCCCTGGGAATTCCATCCCAGCCCCTCCTCACCTTCACAGGGAGGAATTCCTTCCCAATATCCCACCTAACCCTGCCCTCTGGCAGTTTAAAAGCATCTCCCCTTGTCCTGTCCCTTATTCCAGAAGAACCTCAGGAGAGGAATTCCAGGTGATGCTGTGGTCACCCTTTAAGTGGACACCACACCAAAGTTTATTCCTGAGGCCCCCCCTGGCCCTGCAGTGCTGCCGGAGGATCCCAGTCCAGGGTTGCATCCCAAGTGGAAAAACTCCTGATGCTCTGGAGCCCTTGAACATCAGTCCCACACCTCCCTGAACCCCTGGAGTTAATCCTGTTTTTCTGCTCATTCCAGCTCAGTCCCAACCTGGATTTGGAGTTGAGGGCAGCTGCCCCTCCTTCGCTGCACTGAACTCACCTGTGCAGGCAGATTTCTGCAAAAATCGGAGCTCTCTGTCTCCTTGCTCCCTGCCTCACCTTCCCTGGCCTTCCTGAACCTTCTCTTGGCTGTGCTGTAGCTCTAATTCCTGGCATGGAGGCCAGGAGGGACCCTTGGATCAGGCACTCCGTAGCTCTGGGTATCACAGACCATTGAGTCCCACCCAGCTCCCAAGGTGCTCGTCCCTTCCAGCCTTCCAGCTTTGACACGGAGCTCCTGTGCCAGGGTTCATCCCAGAGGCGGCTCCATCCCAGGGAAATATGCTCTGGATAGAACCAGGAATGCTCCCAATGCACCGGGAGCCTTCAGAGCAAGCAGGACTTGTGTGTGTTTGCTCTGAGCCTCTCGGAGGCGCTGGGGGAATTGGGAGGCTCAGCTCCCATCAATTTCAATGAAAATTTAGCACCCAAATGCCCCTGGGTAGTTTTGGAAAATCTTCTCTTTTAGTGGGAGGCATAAAAGCGAGCATTTGGAATTAGTTGAATTGTGTGAGGAGTTCGTTAGTGTTGGAGATGATAAAAAATGCTCTTCCAGACAATTAATTACCTCCTGAGCTGCTCCCGAGGTGACATCTCCTTCCTGCCTCGGAGCACTTTGTTGTTGGCCCTAGGCTGGGGAGTTTATGCTCCTTTTTAACTCCTGAGTCCACTTCATATATCTCAGGAAGTTCTCAGGAACCATAAAAATGTCTCACGGTCGTTTACGTTCCACCACTTTATCAATATTGGTATTTAGGAAGAAGGGAACAACCCTTAATTGTTTTCCTGTGCTCGGCCACGTGGGCTACGGCGCTCATTAGCTCTGCCAGGCAGCTCGTGGAACAGGGGCAGGAATTTCCTCCAGGGTGTTTTTACCTGTTGGTAGTGACTGATGGTTTTTAGGGGTTCTCAGGCATCAGAATTTCAGGAGACCTCGCTGGTGGGAGATGTGCTCCTGGTGTTCAGGATTTTCTGTCCAGAAGGGTTTATAAAAACTTGACTTTTCTCTCTGCAAAAATAACGTCTGAGGCAGGATGGCCATTTGGAACTGTGCTAGGATGGGATGCATGCAGGGTCAGGGAATCATTAGGGCTGGAAAAGGCCTCTGAGACCATCAAGTCCAACCTTTGACCAGATCCCACCACAGGGGAAAGTTCCACACTGTGAATGCCAGGTCCACTCCTTTTTTAACACTTCCAGGGCTGCTGACTCCAAACATCCCTGGGGAGCCTGTTCCTGGTATCATCACAGTTTCTGTGGGTCATTCCCCGCTTTCACACTGATAATTGCATTGGAAAAATATCTGGGATAGGATAATTCCATATTTTTTTGGAAGGGTCCTCCACAAGCTCCCATGAAGTTGACTCCTGTTATCCTGCTCTTCTCTGGGAGCGTGTTACAGCCTCCCAGTCCTTGGCAGAGATTCCCAGTCATCCCAATTCCTCTCAGTCCATTCACGTTGCTCTCCATCACGCCCACCACAAACACATTTTCCCAGCCTCTGTTTTGCATCCTTGGGGTATCAGTTCCTTCCTGTCTCCAGGATCACTTACCCGGGGTGGGATGATGGGAGCCAACCGCTCGCACGGAGCCCCGGAGGATGTGTGGAGTGCACCTGCCTTCCTAATTACCACGTGCCAGCTTTAATTGCATGACTGCAGCAATGGGATCACACCACTTCCCCTGACATGTTGTGACTGGAGCAGCCCACGTTGATTCCTCAGCTACCTGTTGCCCCAAAATGAAATATTTGTCTTATCTGACACAAATTATAATTATCCCAAAGAACCTGGAGGTTCTTCCTCCTCCCCTCCTCCTTTTTTTGTCTTCTTAATTATCACTGTGGCTCCTAATGGAAGTGGTTGGAATCGCTGCTCATTAGCCAAATAATTTCTTTAGCAATTACCAGAAATTTAGGGAGCCAATTTGGAAAAAACACCACAGAGTTTCGTCTTTGGAAAATTCTCAGGTGCAGCTCAACCTCTCTTGGTGTAAATGTAGAAGCTGCACTGATGTGGCTGCATTCCCTTGAAGCAGAGACAAGTTTAGCTCTCATTTAAAACCTGGATACCAAATTTTATTGATTGATATTGAAGCTATAAATTGAGCCTGACTTTAGCAGGCCTGAGCCTACCCAGCACCAGGAGCTTCCATGGACAAGATTTACACTGGCCCAGGATCTTGATTGAAATGCTATGACCTTTCATTATTTTGTGGTGAAGTAATTTCAGCTCAGCCCTGACAACCCCAGACGGTCAAACCCAGCCTCCAACCCCCATCAAAACACCAGCGAACAGATTTCTTGTGAGCCCTGAAATTTTTTGGAGCTCTTGAGGCGCTGCTTCATGTTCATATCTTAGGTGAAAAGTCTCAAAACCTTTAACTCAGTGAAAATTGTGGCAGCCTTGCCATTTCACAGTGTCAGGAACTGAAATATTAAGAACAGAACCAAATATTCTGAGATGCCAAGCCTCGTCAGTGCTCAGCTTTGGGAAAGCCCAGGAAGTGGCTCAGGTCGGGATGTTCTTTCCCACAGGAATGAAGGACTCCAGCCAGTTTTGGGGAGATTTTATCCTCCTTTCCACAGGGCCAGAGGGGCACAGCTGGCACAGACCCTGGGCGCCCAAGGTGGGTAAAGATCCAACAAAAAGCTTGGGTTTGGTTCTGTTCAGGGGAGCAGAACTTGGCTGTGCCCAGGTGTCTCCCTGTGCTGGTGGCTCCCAGCAGGAGCTGGTTCAAATCAGGATTTCCAGTCCCACACCAGCCCACAAGAGCTAAGGAGGGGCCAGTCTGTGCCATCCCAGCCCTGAGGGGAAGAGGGAATGCAGACTTTGGAAAACAAGGTGTTGGAGGAGTTAAGCTGAGGGCGTGAGGTGCTGGCTGAGTTCCCAGCTCTGTCACCGTTTTCTGGGTGACCTTGGCCAAGTCACATAATCTTTCTCTACCTGAGAGCTGTGTGTGGGAGTAATGATGTCTCCCTGGGCAAAAAGACGCCGTTCCTGCTGCATTCTGTTGCTCCAGTGTCTGGGATCACAGGTGTTTCTGGAAATTCAGGACATTACAGTATAGATTGTCCCATCCTACGTGTGTCTGGAGCGCCGGAGAGGTGCAGAGCTCTATAAATACAGATATAATCACCCCAAAGCCTGCTGGATCCCTTCCTCCACGCTGCAGTCCTGACAGATGTGTTCTCAGCAAGATTCCCCCATATTCCACAGCCGAGTGGAGTCCGGATGCCAGGGAAACAAAAGAAGAAGATTAATTAGGCTGTCATTGTGTGAAATTGGGTTTGGGGATGGCAGGCACGCTCCGCAGCCTGCACGGAGCTGGGCCGTTCTTTTAATTAGAGGGACTGAGAGGGGGGAAAGCCGGGTCGTGAGGGGTAGGGGCATTGCCCAGGGGGCCGTGGGGTTGGTTTGGTGACACAGGGACATGGGGAAGGGTCGGGGTGATGCTCTGCTGCCCAAGCAGCACTCCCTGCACAGGCTGGGGACACGGAGCGTGCTGGGGTTGAACAATTCAACCTCATCTCCCTGAGCTTTTGCAGCTGAATTCACTCCGTTCTGGAAGTCATCCGTCACTTAAAACCTAAAATTTCGTGCATGACAAGCCAGCCCAGCATCACCCCCTGGGGAGCTGGGGAGGGTCTGGCTGCTCCCCCAGGATCTGGGAGCCTCCTTGCCAGCAAAGGCAGGTGCAGCAGGGCTGGATGAGCCCAGGGAAGGGCAGATGGTGTTTGCAGCACCTCCGAGCCTGGGCACGGGGCTGTGGTGCCAAACCTGCTCCAAATTCCAGTTGCTGCTGCTGGGGGTGCATCCTGAGAGCTGGGGCTGGCTGGGCTCTCCCTGGGCTCTCTGTCCCTCTGGAGCATCTCCCATAGCAGCTCCACAGATTCCCGAACAGCAGCTTTTTTTCCCTTTTTTCCCTTTTCCCCCCAGCCCGAATTTGGGGTTATTTATCTGGAGGCTGAGTTGTGCTTGCAGACAGATGAATTTTTGGTGTCAGTTCATTACGGTGAGGCAGCATCTCCGTTCCAGGCTGGAACGCAGCTCCCCTCTGACAGCACCAGCAGCCACCTGCAGCAGGGGAAGGAGCTGCCAGGGGCAATTGGAACCTGCTGGATCCTCCTGCAGATCCAGGAGATGAACATGATACTCAAATCCTCTCTAATTCAGCTCTGCTCCATTATATCCCTCTCACAAACCAGCACCTGTTGTGTTCTTTTCTCCTTTAAAGAGGGAGGGAGCTGCTCTGGGGAGGGGTTCAGTCCAGCTGAAAATATCCCAACTCCCTCTCCTGGTTTTGCACTTTCAGCTGGAGAGGGGAATGTTTGTGTGTGCCTTCCATTGCTGGGGGCAGAATTTGAGTATTTTCCTTGGAGTTCAGGGCTTTGGGGTGGGACAGGAATGCTTGGAGGGGCTTTCTCCCCTTCCCTGCCAAACCAAACCCAGCTCCCAGGTGAAGCACAGGCAGAGGGCAGCGCCTGGGCAGTGGCAGAGCTTCCAAACACGGTGAATCTTTGCTCTCTGTTGTGTCCTGGTGGCACCAGCTCCCCCCACTGCAGCCCGTCATGGAATCCTGGAATGGTTTGGCTGGGAAGGGACCTCAAAGCCCATCCAGTGCCACCCCTGCCATGGGCAGGGACACCTCCCACTGTCCCACGGTGCTCCAAGCCCCGTCCAGCTGGGCCTTGGACACTTCCACATTCATGGAAAACTGTTGTCAGGGATTTAATGAAACATAAAAGTAACAATTAATTTTGTAGTTAGATTCCCTCCCTAAATGAAACAAACAAATTGCTCCCTATTCTCATTAAATAAGTCCCTTTTATTGGCTGGTTTACAATGCACCTGATGGAAGTTGGCTCCCAAATATTCTGAACCCTGTTATAAAGCCATGGGCCCATCTCCATTGCACTGAGCCTGGGTTGTGCTGGGAAATTCTGGCTCCTGAGAATTGTTTGATAGCAGGAAAGGTTGTAAGAATGGAAATCAATATTGATATTGCAGCAGCAAGTCTGGCTGAACAGCCCCAGACCTCAAACAGAGCAACGGGGATCTGGGCCTTATCTAACTGGAATATTTTCATGGAATGGGTTGGGTGGGAATGGACCTTAAAGCCCATCCCGTCCCACCCCTGCCATGGGCCCGGACACCTCCCATTATCCCAGGCTGCTCCAAGCCCTGTCCAGCCTGGCCTTGGGCACTTCCAGGGATCCTGGGTTAGCCACAGCTCCTTGAGATGATCAAGCCCTGCTCAGCTGCGATTTCCTGATTTAAGGAGTTGCACCGAGGCTGTGTCCAGATGCCTCAGGAACCCTCCGTTCTCCCTGTTCCCACAAAACACACCGGCTGTTGATGCTGCTGCCCCAGAGGGAGGGAAACATTCCATAAATCCTTCTGTCTCCTTGTTCTATGGTAATCTGTGGGAGTGACAGGACTTGGAGCTTTTCCCTGCTCCTGGTGCCCAGTGCCAGGCTCCAGTGCAGCTCCATCTGCACTGGGATTGCACTGGGATTGTCCTAAGGACAACCCTTGGGGCCGGCAGCTGAGGGCTCCCTGAATCCCAGAGGCTTTGCAGGTATTCCTGAGCCTCAAGGCAGCCCCTGGGAACCCTGTAACCCAGGATCTAACAGCTTTTTTTTGGAATCAGAGGGAGCTTGGGAAACTTTGCATAGCCTGGCTTGGGCAGTTTGTCATTCCAAGTGTCACTGGGGGCCTGGGAGCAAGTCTTTGAAATTAAAACATGGAACAAAGCTCCAATTACCCAAATCAGAGCTGTTATAAGGCAAGAAATCATTCCCTGGTTATTGTTAATTAACCTTTGCAGAGTGATTACCACGATGGCCAGAAATGTGTGTTCTGTGACCTCAGACAGAGCAAAGGAATGTGGGGAGGGTCAGAGATCTGGATTCAGAGTGACAGGACCAGGAGAAACGGCCTCAAGCTGCACCAGGGAAGGTTTGGATTGGATATAAGGAAAAAAATCACAGAAAGGGTTGTGAAGCTCTGGAATAGGCTGCCTGGGAGTGTTCAAAAACCCATGGCTGTGGCCCCTGGGGACATGATTTAGTGGTGACCATGGTGGGGCTGGGTTGTGTTGGACTCAAGGACTTTAAAGTTCTTCTCCAGCCTCAAGAATTCTGGGGTTCCCTGATTCTGCTGTTTGCTGGTTGAGCAGTGCTTGCAGTGTCTCTTCCAAAGACACACAGATCCCAACCCCCAGCTGGAATTTCTCACCTGTGCTGTCCCCTCTCCAAATATTCCTTCCAGGGGTTTACAGCTCAGAGAAAACCTTTGCTACTCACATGGAATCTATTTATTCTTTACTTCATCCTTTATTATCCCTGTGAAGAGACTCTCATGAATACTTCAGGAAAACATTCATAAATAGATCTTTAATTATTTAAACCCATTTTCCCCCTTCCTTCCTTAAGGGTGTTGCCTTTCATCCACCCAAGCTGAATTTATTGCAGTGCTTAATAACTTTAATTTCAATTAAGTTTCGTGTGTACACGACGCTGAATCTTGTATCCAGCTGTTTGGCAGCAGCTGATCGGGATTTTTATAAATTGGGGTTTTTTAATTGTAGATGGTCACGTTCTCATTTTCAGCCTGGAAAAGGGAAGGCTCCAGGGAGAGCTCAGAGCCCCTTCCAGGGCCTAAAGGGGCTCCAGGAGAGCTGGAGAGGGACTGAGGACAAGGGATGGAGGGACAGGACACAGGGAATGGCTTCCCACTGCCAGAGGGCAGGGATAGGTGGGATATTGGGAAGGAATTCCTGGCTGTGAAGGTGGGAAGGGGCTGGGATGGAATTCCCAGAGCGGCTGTGGCTGCCCCCGGATCCCTGGAAGTGCCCAAGGCCAGGCTGAACGGGGCTTGGAGCACCTGGGACAGGGGGAGGGGTCCCTGCCCATGGCAGGGGGGGCACTCGATGGGGTTTAAGGTCCCTCCCAAGCCAAACCATTCCCTGATTCTGTGATTCCATTATTATTTCCATTTAGTTGTCAGGTCTCAACACAGCTCCAGGTAAAAAGGTGATCATGGATTCATGGAATTGTTAAGGTTGGAAAAGGTCTCTGAGGTCACCAAGTCAAACCAGGCACGCAGCCCCAGCCCCTGTCCAGCACTGACCCTGTCCCCAAGTGTCACACGCACACAAGGTATAAGGCCACCCCCTCTCCCCACTGGAATTTCTGTGGGTGGAATAAAGGCCTTAAATCTTTGGATCGATCAGGGTTTGTGAAGGTGACATTGGGTGGGAGTTGAAGAGAAGGAGGATTTCTCCTCAGAAACACCAAAACAAAGCAGGCACAGTTGGTGTCTGTTAAATCAGATTATTTCCTCTCCATAGTAACCAGGCCGAGTTTCCCATTTCCCTTCCCACTGTTCCTGCCTGGGAACATTTCCCGAGCCCAGGCCGTGTTTAGCAGGTGACCTGGCCGGGCCTGTGTGCGACAGCAGCTGCTTGGGGCCTCCCCTGGCTGCTGGTCCCTGAACAAACAGCCCCCAACCCAAGGAAACACAGACTCTGTGCCAGAACCAACAGCAGGTCTGGGGCCAAGGCAGGGGAACGAGCTCCCACAGGCACTGCTCCGGGTTCCCATCCCGTGGCAGCCCCGGATCTGCTGCAATCCCGGGATCAGGGAAGCCCAGGGGGAAAGCAGCTGCCCCTGGAAGCGCTGGAGGCCAGAGGAGGGGAAGGGATGTTTCTGTGGCCGGCGCTCGGGGTTTCACCGTGTGGGGTTGGCTTTCTCTGCACTTCCACAGCCAGGACGTCACTCGGCCAGAGGCCGCTGTCACACGGGTGGGCACAGGGTGGGCCTGGGGACAGCAGGGCTGAGTGAGGAACGGCCGTGCTGCGGTTCTGCAGGGGTCACAGGAGCGTCCTCGTTAGGCCTGAGACCCCAATTAATGTCAGGGCTCATTGGGCCGGGTACCACAGACCCCCCTGGAGAGCACCAGGGAACCTGAGGGGCAGCTTTGGTGGCTCCTTCAGCGTCCTTCATCCCTCCCTGGAGTGTCCTCCTGCCTGCTTCAGAAAAATGGGAGCTTTTGTCAAAAAAACCCTCCTGAGCTTTTAGAAATTCTGTCCTATCACAAGTTTTCCGCATGTTCAGGAGTTTGAATGTTCCTTCCCAGCTGTGGGGTCGCCTCCCTCATAAAAACCAGCCCCAAAAGCTCCAAACCCCTAAACAATCCCAGCTGCTTTCTTGCTCATGGGCACTCAAAATTTAAACTGAGCTTGGAGAGCTTAAGGCAGGTCTGACACTCAGATCCAAGTTTTGAAGCCACAGAGACACTTTTTGAATCCTTATCCCAATTTTGTCCCCCAGTAAATAAATTGTTTTAAAGCTGAAATCTTAAAATCACTCAGGCTTTCAGCAGCTGCCTCGGATTTTTTTTTTCTCCCCGGCCATAAAGCCAAATTATACAGGGTATATCCCATGTAATTCTTTTTCTGGCTCTATCTTATCTCCAGCTCTTCGCTGATGTGATTGAAAAACTCTGCCAGTCCGTGACATAAATCCCAATAAAGCCCCAAAGGCCAGCCAGGAGCAGGTTCAGTCACTTTAAAGTGATGCTCTCTCTTTATATTGAAGTATTTTTATGTATTGATTTATTGTTTAATTAATTCTTTTTAATTAAAGGAAAGAAAAAAATCAAATTGCACCTCCTGATGCTGTGCTGGAACAACAGTGGGGGAAGCGAGGAGGAGAGAGAAGCATTTGGATGCATTTGGATGTGAAGCTGTTGTATTTTGCAGTGACCTAAAATATCCAAATTTTTCTGTTTATTTGTCACCTTTTTATTTTATTTGTCACTTTTTTATTTTATCCATGTGGTCGAGCTGTGCGTCTCATGTGCCTGAGAGCAAACCACCCTCCAGGACCAGCCTGAAAAAGAACACTGTCTTACACTTTAAATTCTTCATGGCTCAAGTGACTGCATTCCCGAACTTTTCTCCCTGTTTCCAGCACAGCAGCAAAAGGGAAAAAAAAGGTTCCTTGGTTTCTGGGCAAAGCTCTGAAAATGGGTGGAAATAGGGGAAATTTTTGGTTCATCTACTTTCTGACCTGTGTCTGTTCCTGCTTCAATTTAGAGGGATTTTGGGAAGGAATTCCTCCCTGGGAGGGTGGGGAAGGGCTGGGATGGAATTCCCAGAGAAGCTGTGGCTGCCCCTGGGTCCCTGGAAGTGTCCAAGGCCAGGCTGGAGCAGCCTGAGACAGTGGGAGGTGTCCCTCCAGGGTGGAAAGGGCCAGTGGGATGAATTTATAGAGGGACACAGCAGGGATGAAAGTGATTATTATTATTTATTTAGGGTTATAACTCCCCCCAGCCCACATTTCAAAGTGCACTACCCACACAGGGACCTGGGGGAGCTCGGGTGAGACACTGAGAGTGGCACAGGTTCTCACTCTGAGGCCGAAATGCTCCTCGGGAGCTGCTCAGGACAACGATGGGATTCTCCAGGACGGAGAAATTCTGGGTACAGATTTGTGTTTAAGATCTGCAGGTTCACAGAATTATCAAGGTTGGAAGAGACCTTCAAGACCTTCCAGTGACCCCAGCAGCTCCATCATCACCCCTAAACATTGTCCCCAAGTGCCACATCCAGGTGCCTCCTGAGCACTCCCAGAGATGGTGATGCCACCACCTCCCTGGGCAACTTATTCCAAGGCCTGACCCCTCTTCCAGTGGAAAATCCATTTCCAAAATCCAACCTGAGCCTCCCCCGGCACAACTTGAGGCCGTTTCCTCTCACTCTGTCACTGGAGACCGACCCCACCTCACCCCAACCTCCTCTCAGTAGCTGTAGCTTCACCCAGATTTAAAAAATAACCAAATCTCCCCCAGCGTGTTTATTAAGGATGTTTGGGAGGCAGAACTGACTTGGCCTGAGCTGGATATAATTTTTGCTGGCATGACAAGTTGAGATGAGAGCTGGCACGCCGTGGGCAGGATTTAGTGCTTCATCTCTTTGTATTCACCTCAGTCAATAAGGCAGGAAATTTATTTACTGTCCAGAGCCAGTTTAGTGCCTGTCTGGAGCATTGTTTCAGCAGGTGGGAATGGCAATACATCCATGGATCTGCTTTGGAATGAGTGACTTTCAATACCCCGGGAGAAGGATGAGCAAACCTGTTTGTGCTGTATTGACAGAGAAATGAATTTCCCCTCTGAGCTGAATCCCATGGATTTGATGATTTTTCTTGAGAAAGTTTTCTGTTTGATTGCCATTCCCACTGGTTATCCTGGAAGATGAAATTTAAAACAATTCCATTTTTTTTAGTATGAGACAGATCTTGGGGTCATTAACAGCCAAAATGGAACAGGCACTTGAGTGAAAAGGTTGTTCCCGTGTGGGAGAGCTGAGGGAAACCAGTTTGGGGGACAGGGGAGGAGAGGGTGGGCATTTAGATGATCCCATTTGCATATTTGCTTTCTTCAGGCAAGGGGTGCAAAGGGCCCTGCTGTCTCCCAGCACAGCACTGGTTTTTCCATGTTGATCTGGGAAAATTTTGGCTTCCATCCCACTCCATCACAGGGTGTGGAATTCCATGTTGGGCTGGTGAGAGATCTGAAAAGAGGAAATCCCTGGGTCTGTCCCTTCTTTCCTTTATCCCAGGTGATTTTATCTCTGGGAGAACCCATGCCTGGAATTCGTCCATCCAGGAGCTTCCCCTGTCCTGCCCATTCCAGCCCCAGTTTGAAGCCCACAGTGAAGTGGAGAAGGTTGAATATCACCTAAGTCTTAATTGAAGAGATTTAGCTCTTGCAGCACTCTTTAGAATATCTATATTATGTATTAATATATTAATGAATACATAAAGGAACTGTACTTTAACACATAAACTTAAAAATAAATAGGTTAACTAAGGCTGTGTAATAGGCCATTTGGAGCAGAAAATGGGTGTCACTGAGAGCTTTGTCTGAGTGTTAAATTGCCACATCTCCTGGGGGCTCAAGAAGTGGTCAGTCTGAGTGGAAAACTTGCAGCCACCAAGGCAATCCTTGTAAATAAATCCTGGGATTGCACAGGTGGGAAAGAATCCAAATTCTGGAATGCACGGGTTGCCCCAGGGTGCGAAAGAGCTGGGAGCAGCCGGGTGGAATCAGCCTGCAAAGGCCTGGGTGTGCACATCAGCCTGGGTGTGCACATCAGCCTGGGTGTGAGCACAGCGTGGGTGTGAACATCAGCCTGGGTGTGCACATCAGCCTGGGTGTGAACATCAGCCTGGGTGTGAACATCAGCCTGGGTGTGAGCACAGCCTGGGTGTGAGCACAGCCTGAGTGTGAATATCAGCCTGGGTGTGAANGAGCACAGCGTGGGTGTGAGCACAGCGTGGGTGTGAGCACAGCCTGGGTGTGCACATCAGCCTGCAAAGGCCTTTGTGTGAGCACAGCCTGGGTGTGCACATCAGCCTGGGTGTGAGCACAGCGTGGGTGTGAACATCAGCCTGCAAAGGCCTTTGTGTGAGCACAGCCTGGGTGTGAATATCAGCCTGGGTGTGAGCACAGCCTGGGTGTGCACATCAGTCTGGGTGTGAGCACAGCCTGGGTGTGAGCACAGCCTTCAAAGCCCTTTGAGTGAGCACAACCCGCGTGTGAGCATCAGCCCCGCCAGTCCACTCCCTGAGCCCAGCAGTCGTGGCCCATAAAAGCATAATTAGCATTCCATTTGATTTTATGAAGCATCTTTCCCAATCATTATCCTCAGAGGTGGCTGCAGTTAATTTTGCCTGGTTTATTCTGTCTGACTGTGCTTTATGTGGGAGGGAGCAGCTCGCAGCTGGGGAGTTTTCCAGGGCTCTTCTCTTCCAGATAACTTTGGGCACCTTTAGCCCCTTGCCCAGTGAACGGACCCTACGTGCTGGATTTGCAGGGACTTTTAGCCCTGCCAGAAAGGAGGGAAAACTGCAGTGTCCTGAGGAAAAATACCCCAGAGCTGAGATGAGAAGGTGTAATTCCAAACAAGCGTGAGAGGAGTGCACTGCCAGGGCAGAGCGAGGTGAGCTGCCATGGCAGGAAGGAAACAGCTCCATCCTCACTCCTGTGCTCCCCAGAAATCCTGTCCTCACTCATTAGGGAAAAAACCAGCCCAAGCATGTCTTGAGCCCTCCCAACACAGCCAGCAGGGAAATTTTGGCTCCACACCAATGTAACTGAGATTATTCTCTTCCATCAGGAGTAAATTCCCCTCTCATAACAATGTTTTACATCTTATTTTGTGTATTTTGCACTTCCTTGTCCTGTAATCCCAAACTTGTCTTTATCTGTTGCGTGTATCGATGGAATTATTTGGGTTTATAACTCTGTACTGTGTTTGTGTCTGGCACACTGTGGCTCCTCCTTTGTGTCACCCAGAGCACTCCAGCTGTGGCTGTGCTGTCCGTCACAGCTGGATTAGATTCCCACAAGGAACTCAGTAATCACTCATCTGCTTCCATGGATTCTATGTGCAAAAAATTCCTGATCCGGCTGGAAAAGGAGAAGGAGAACTGCTTCATTTACTTGCTTTTTGTTTCATACATTGATTTTTTTTTTTTCTTTTTTCTCTGTGAGACCAGGGCAGGCTGTGTTGTTAGACCAAAAATATTCCATCTTAGTAAGTGCCTTAGAGGGTAAAAAAGTTCATTGGAGCAACGATTTCCCACATTTGGATGGGGTTTCTCCCAGACAATTCCTTCCCAAATGCAATAAGGATCTGCAACGAGTTTTTCTTCCCCTTTATTGGATATTCACTTGTTTTCTGTGCTTGCCTAAACTCCCAGGAAAAATGAATGGGGGAAAAAAAGGTTATTTTGTGATTAAACTGTGGAGTACACACTCACTGTTATTCAAGAAGAAATTCCTCCCTGTGAGGGTGGGGAGCGGGATGGAATTCCCAGAGAAGCTGTGGCTGCCCCTGGATCCCTGGAAGTGCCCAAGGCCAGGTTGGAGCAGCCTGGGACAGTGGGAGATGTCCCTGCCCATGGCAGGGGGTGGAAATGGATCTTTAATGTCCCTCCCACCCCAAACCAGTCTGGGTTTCTGTGATTTTTAGCAATCCAGACTGAAATGTGGATGGGATTCCCAGTTCTCCCAAAGCAGGGTAACCCCAGGGACTTCACCAGAGCTCTGTGAGTTTCAGGCATTTGAGAAAGTCTTGGTATTTTTTATTAGTTAGCACATCCTCTCTTCATAAGCCAAAGGAGGGAAAAAATCAGCAATTCCTCTTTCTGCTCCAGTGAAGCTCCTGATTCCCCGGGAAGTTTGAGAGACTTTTTCCTTTGCTTAACGAAAAAAAAAAAAAAGCAAAATTAATTGGAAATGACAAGAGGAAAATGATCCGGCTGAATGCTTTGATAAGCAATCAAGGCTTAATAGATTAGAAAATATAATTAATTACTTAATTATACTCAAAGTGGTTGTTGTTGGGAGATTGTTCAGTGAAAAGCCATTGTTCAGTAGGAGGATGTGCCCGTGCAATGAATGTCAGGCTCCAGGAAGCCTTTGCTGCTGGCAGGGCCTCATGGGGAGCAGACAAGTTGTTCCATGCTCACATCACTCAAATTCCAGGGCTTTACAAGCAGGAGCTGTCCCAGAGGGTGTCGGGCTCTGCCCAGGCTCCCCAGGGAATGGGCACGGCCCCAAGGCTGCCAGAGCTCCAGGATGCTCTCAGGACACGGTGGAATTGTTGGGGTGTCTGTGCAGGGCCAGGTTGGGTTAGTGATCCCTGTGGGATCAGAATATTCCAGGATTCTGTGATTCCAAGCAGTCCCTTTGCCCTCAGTTGATGATGTGACTCCAGTGACCACAGCATCCCTGGCCAGGCTCTCCCTGCTGGGAGCACCTGAGCTCGAGGCCCAGCTCAGTCTGCAGCTCAGGGAGGTTTCTCATTTCAGTGGCTGCAGAAAAAACCTGAAATGATGGTGGGGAGAAACCCCAAACCTGCCCCACTGTCCCCTCTCCACTCTCTCTCCTACCCCACTGATTGGAAGAGGAGTAAGAATAGATATTTGGAAGGGTGTATTTTAAATAAGAATCTTTAAGATCAGAGTTTCTTTTTAAACTGTCTGGGTTGTTGCTGTTCTAGAAATGTTCTTGCCCAGTGTCCGAAGACTGGTGAGGAACTGTGAGTGGCTTTGAACACTTCCAGGGATGGGGACTCCATCACTGCCAGGGGCAGCCTGTTCCAGGGCTTTACAACCCTTTCCATGAGGAAATTCCTGCTGATGTCCACCCTGAGCCTCCCCTGGCCCAGCCTGAGGCCGTTCCCTCTCCTCCTGTCCCTGTTCCCTGGGAGCAGAGCCCGACCCCCCCGGCTGCCCCCTCCTGTCAGGGAGTTGTGCAGAGCCACAAGGTCCCCCCTGAGCCTCCTTTGCTCCAGGCTGAGCCCCTTTCCCAGCTCCTTCAGGAGTTCTCCAGATCTTTCCCAGATCCGTTCCCTTCTCTGGACCAGTCTTTACCAGTCTTTAATTTTTTGTATCTTTTCCCAAGTTGGCGAAGGCACTCAGAGATAAAAACCAGGGAGCAGACAAACATCAGAGGGATCATCAGTAACACCAGAGCCGGGCCTGCATTCTTTTGAGAGTGGTTTGGTCAGAGGCTGGAGGTGCTGGGGGGACAGGGATGGAGCCGAATCCGCTGGGAACAGCCCCCCAAGGCTGCGGCATCACTTGGAGGAGACAGGGAGCTGATGGCAGCCAGAGAAGCCTTATCTTCCTTTATCTTATCTCCTGCAGTGCCTGGCAGAGGAATGGATTTATATCCCCCCGGAGCCTCCTCCCTGGTGGGGCAGGAGAGCTTGGTGTCGCTTCCCTGCCTGGGAGCAGGCTGGAATGAGCTGGAATAGGCTGGAATAGGCTGGAATGAGCTGGGATAGGCTGGAATGAGCTGGAATAGACTGGAATGAGCTGGAATAGGCTGGAATGAGCTGGACCAGGCTGGAAGGAGCCGTAGCTGGCTGGAACGAGCCAGAATAGGCTGGAATGAACTGGGATAGGCTGGAATGAGCTGGAGCAAGCTGGAATGAGCTGGACCAGGCTGGAACGAGCTGCTGACAGCTTGGCGATGTCCCCACAGCTGCTGTGACACTCGGAGATGCACCCCAGCACCGAGGGGCTCATTCTGCTTTCCTTAATTGTGCTCGGGTTTTGTTCTCCTTCCTCCTGCCTTTGCTGCCTCTGGATTTGTGCTATTGGCTCCTAAAGCCGAGCTGGGAAACGCTTTCCTCAGGATTTGATCCAGGCAGGAGCATCAGTTTTGTGTTTGGTGCCTTTGGAGCATCCGACAGTTGTTTAACAGGCACCAAAATCTGGTGACTCCAGGGAAGGGGTGCGGGACTTCGATGTAACTCCTGAAACAAACAAAGATACAGAACTATTGAAAAAAACAAAGATAGAGATTCAGAAAAACAAAGATACAGATTCAAAAAACACTCACAGTTCCTTACCAGTCTTAGTCCATTGGGAAATAAAATAATTTCTAGGATAAAACAACAACACGGGCAGTCTAAGTGGCTCCTAAAGCTGAGCTGGGAAACGCTTTCTTGAGGAGTTGGTGCAGGCAGGAGCAGCAGCTTTTTTGTTTGGTGCCTTTGGAGCATCCCTGCTCCGACAGTTGTTAAACAGGCACCAAAATCTGGTGACTCCAGGGAAGGGATGCAGGACTTCGATGTAACTCCTGAGAAAAACAAAGATACAGAACAGTTGAAGAGAGTTTCTGGTTTTATCCAACTGTTTATCCAGAATCTCCCTGCCAAGGGTTAAAGGAAAGGCTTCACATGGCTCTGGTTTTGGAATAAAATCACAAATAAGCAAATCCCAGCAAGAGGCTTTTAGAGGGGTTTTTATAGGGGTTTGAGGTGTAGGAAACCCCATGGGTGAGACCACCCCCAGCTGGAGACAGGAGCTCCATCTGTGTTAATATTCCCTAGGGAACAACTTCTCACTGATAAGAGAATGTTGTGGCTTCTTGTCTTGGACTTTGGGCTGTGTGATGTGGCCCTGACATCTGGAACATGTTCTGGTCATTTCTCTTGTGCCTGATACCAGAACAGCTCCTTGTGCTGCTCCCAGACAGCTCCAGATTTAAACAGGAATTACTAAACCCTTTCATGGTTTGGAGCACAGATTCAAAATGGCCTTGAATTTTCAAGTAATCCCCCCAAAATTTCACCCTGCTCATTTCAATTTCACGGCAGTTCTGAAAAAAGAGTAATTCTGATATTCCAAAAATGCACTGCACATTTTTCTGTCCTGGTCACATTTTCCTGGAAGAGCCTGTGAGCTCCTAATGGTGGCAGTAACTTTTCCATAGGTTGAAATAGGTGACTAGTTTGGGTTTATTTCCTGAAAAACACATTTCCCATCTATACAATAAATGAACTAAAGGCAGCTATAAGGAACTGTTTACTCGCCAGCTTTAGCTACAGAGGAGGAGAAATTCCTTGGAATTGCACAATAAAACTTCAGGAGCACCAAATTAGTCGTGTTTTGCCTCATTGATACAGAGTATTTTCCAGCCCAAATTTTCCTCGGGGAGCTTTCCTTGCCTGGGTGAGGAATCCAGGGCTCCAGATTAAATTTCCATCCAAGTGGACTGCAGGAAGGTCCAACCTGTGCAATTCCTTCCCCTTCCCCATGGTTGGGTAGGAATAGAGGACTGTTTTTTCCCTGGAGTAGTTCAAGCTGTTGCCACATAGAAGGGGCAGCAGAAATCTCAGCGAAATCTTGGTGTCCATGAGTTGAGATCCACCCCTGGGAGAAGGATTGATGGATCCATCCCTGGGTCCCATGGTGTCAGCAGGAAAAGGGTTGCTCAAAAAGGTTGTTCTCATTCCCAGCCACTGCCAGACACACATTTGCTGCTCCCTGTGCTCTGCTGGGGCTGTTGCTGGATGTGGCACATGGAAAAGCATCCACGGATCTCAGCCTTTGGAAAGGCCTCACATTAATTCTGTTCACTTGCATTAAACTCTGCCAATCTCCATTAATGTCTCAAACCTAAAAGCTCTTTCCAGGGCTGTTTAGGGGGCTTGAGCTGCAGTTTCTTTGCTCATTTTTTTCCTGCTTGAGTTTGGATCAAGTCCTGGCTGGAAGAATTCAGAAAAAAAAGTAGAAACCTCGTTCCCAAGTTCTGGATTCATTTGTAAAGGATGGTTGTGGGATAAAAGATGGAAGAGTGTTAATCTGGGGTCCAGACGTGGGAAGGGGATCTGAGAAGGACAGAGGGACACCCAGGTGAAGGAGCTGGGGGACAGCTGGGAGGTTTGGGGTTAGCTGGGATCTAGCAACATCAAAAGAACACAAATTAACGGGAAGCAGCTTCTGGTGGGAGGCAAACAGTTGGTGGGAATGAGCTGAGCTCAGTGGGGTCAGATCTGCCTTTGAAGATAAGAGCTCAGCTACAGCAGCTGTGCTCCAAACCCTCCTCAAACCCTCCCCAACCCTCCTGCTGCTGGATTCCAGGATGGACAGCACAGCTAAAAGAGTTTCAGGCACAAAATTACCAATTCTGCACTCAATTGCATCATCCTGTTCACAACCACCTGGGTCTGGGGCCAATGGTGCCAGGACACACCGATCCCCTCGTTCCTCACCCAGCCTCCTGTTTTACCACACGGGTTATAGGGAAATGTCCATGGCATTCCCGTAGAAAGGCCTGGGAGCTGGGATGAACAGCCTTTCCAGGGGGTTGGCATTTAATAAACAATATTAAAAATCAGCTCTGGGAAGCCAAGATCAGTTTCCATGGCAAAGAACAGAGGAATGCAGCGAAGCTGCCTGGAGTTGGGAAAAAGGGATTGGAGAGCACTGGGGAAGGTGCTGGGGTTGGTTTTACTCCTCACACCATTTCCGATCACCACCACTGGGATTTAGAGGCACCAAACTGCAGGATGGAAATTTAATGCATCAAAATATGCACCATGATCCAAGGATCGTGGAATCATGGAATGGTTCAGGATGGAAGGACCTTAAAGCCCATCCAGTTCCATCCCTGTGGGTAGGGACACCTTTCACTGTCCCAGGGTGCTCCAGCCTGGCCTTGGACACTTCCAGGGACCCAGGGGCAGCCACAGCTGCTCTGGGAATTCCATCCCAGCCCCTCACCACCCTCACAGGGGAGAATTCCTGCGTAAATCAGAAGGAAGTCTACTGCCATCTGAATGAACAGAACTAAAAGCAGTGTAATCCCCAAATCTTCACTTCCACTTGTGTGTCTGGAGAATAATATCCATCTATTTTCCCTATTTACATGGAAACAGGCCCAGTTATGTGTTTCTAGTTTCACAATTCCATTAAAGTTAAGGATTTCAAGCAGTTGTTGCTGGTTCTAACACCGTTCAGCACTGATG
>VWZW01002791.1:218103-229766 GCA_013397115.1 Edolisoma coerulescens | reverse complement strand
CCAAACAAAGAGCAGTTTGGGACTAAATGATGCCACAGTTTTTTAGGAACAGGGAATTCTCTCAGCCTCTTCCAACAGCTCCGAGAGGGGAGTTACCAATAGCCAGAGTTTTTCTGTGACGAGAGTGAAGAGAATTCCTATTAATGCAACCCAGAGGGCTCTGTAGAAATTCCCCTCTTTCCCTGTTCAGGATGCAAGAGCCCTTCCCCACACCAAGCCAAGGAACTCCTGCTGTTCCCTGGCTGGATGATGTGCTCAGGCTCTCAGTGCCACAAGGCTCATTGTGTAAATTAGTAAACACCTCTAGTATGGTGGGGGTGCTTCAAGAAGTGATTCTCAGTTTCCTTCAGTGAGGCTGCATCCTTTATTTGAATATAAATAAATTACCCGAGGTCAAGGGGGACGAAATACGGAAGTGGTGGAGTCCCCATCCCTGGGGGATTTATCGGGGGATGTGGCACTTGGGGACATGGCCAGAGGGCAGGGGGTGGCAGCCCTGGCAGGGCTGGGGTGGGTGGATCACTCCCTGGAAAAGAAGAGTCTGGATTGAAGGGAGTCTGGCTGTTAGAGAGCAGCCAAGGGAGGGACACGAGGGGTGGGAAGGATCTGGGGGAGCTGNGAGAGCACTGGGGAAGGTGCTGGGGTTGGTTTTACTCCTCACACCATTTCCGATCACCACCACTGGGATTTAGAGGCACCAAACTGCAGGATGGAAATTTAATGCATCAAAATATGCACCATGATCCAAGGATCGTGGAATCATGGAATGGTTCAGGATGGAAGGACCTTAAAGCCCATCCAGTTCCATCCCTGTGGGTAGGGACACCTTTCACTGTCCCAGGGTGCTCCAGCCTGGCCTTGGACACTTCCAGGGACCCAGGGGCAGCCACAGCTGCTCTGGGAATTCCATCCCAGCCCCTCACCACCCTCACAGGGGAGAATTCCTGCGTAAATCAGAAGGAAGTCTACTGCCATCTGAATGAACAGAACTAAAAGCAGTGTAATCCCCAAATCTTCACTTCCACTTGTGTGTCTGGAGAATAATATCCATCTATTTTCCATATTTACATGGAAACAGGCCCAGTTATGTGTTTCTAGTTTCACAATTCCATAAAAGTTAAGGATTTAAGGCAGTTGTTGCTGGTTCTAACACAGTTCAGCACTGATGAGATCCAAGCTAAACAGAACAACCTCAGTGAGAATTAAAAAACCCAGAGAAGTTTGTGCTGGAGCTCTGACCCAGGAGTTTGTGGTGCCAAGTCCCCCCTGAGCTGTGTCCTTGGGTTGGATGGAATCATTAAAGATGTTAATCCTGGCGGGATCCAGCCCCATCTGCAATGGACACAGATCTGGAGAACAGCAGGGCTAAATTTCACTTTAATAAATACAAAAAAAATCATCTGAATGGCCTCCTTTAAGCACAGACTTCCAAAAACTTTCAGGTGCCTTCAATATATTGTAAGAGGAATTTCTGGGGTTTACAGCAGTGCTCCCGGAGACTGGGATCCAACTGCCTTAATTTTCCCCCAATTTTCACCTCTGTTTCACAGTTTTGAAAGTCAGCAGATGATTCAGTTTCCATCTTTAGCCAGCTGAATATCCCAGCTCCCCACATTTTCCTCGTGACTTTTAAAAAGTTGAGGAAAGAGGAAAAACACCCAACCTCTGGAAAGAGCCTGAAATAGAGGCAGCCCCAGAGCTGTTTCTAGGCAGTGTTTTGGCCAATGCCATCCATCAGCAGCAGGCCTGGAAAGCACTTTACAGGTGTTTTATCCCAAAAAAATCAGCTGGAAAAAATCGGAATTTTTAGGATTTTATACAAGGGAGACAAATTTCCCTGAAACCGACATATATTGAAAGTTCTGTGACAAAAAATTTTGGTTTTTATACTGATAAGGGAGTTTAAAAAAGAACAAACCAACAGATAACTCACCAGGAAGAAACTTCCTGAAGTTTATTGCTGCTTAAAAGCTTCCTGAAAAGTTGCCTTTTAAAGGAACAAAGGTAATAATTCCAAAACTAGGTTTAAGCTTCCCAAAGCTTCTTCAGGATTTGAAAATATGGAAGTGGGACAGGGGGAATAAGAAGAAATTCACCTTTACCCAAAATAAAACAGACAATAAAGCAGTATCGCTTTTAGGGACAAATTTAGGGAAATGGATTTTCCTCAAGGGGACCAAACAAAGAGCAGTTTGGGACTAAATGATGCCACAGTTTTTTAGGAACAGGGAATTCTCTCAGCCTCTTCCAACAGCTCCGAGAGGGGAGTTACCAATAGCCAGAGTTTTTCTGTGACGAGAGTGAAGAGAATTCCTATTAATGCAACCCAGAGGGCTCTGTAGAAATTCCCCTCTTTCCCTGTTCAGGATGCAAGAGCCCTTCCCCACACCAAGCCAAGGAACTCCTGCTGTTCCCTGGCTGGATGATGTGCTCAGGCTCTCAGTGCCACAAGGCTCATTGTGTAAATTAGTAAACACCTCTAGTATGGTGGGGGTGCTTCAAGAAGTGATTCTCAGTTTCCTTCAGTGAGGCTGCATCCTTTATTTGAATATAAATAAATTACCCGAGGTCAAGGGGGACGAAATACNGGAGGGGCAGCTGAGGGCTCTGGGATTGTTCTGCTGGAGAAGAGGAGAGTGAAGGGAGAACTCAGGAGGGGCAGCTCTGATCCCTGCTCTCTGTGACAGGGACAGGACCCAGGGAAGGGCTGGAGCTGGGCCAGGGCAGGCTCAGGTTGGAAATCAGGGAAAGGTTCTTCTCCCAGAGGGTGCTGGGCACTGCCCAGGCTCCCCAGGGAATGGGCACGGCCCCGAGGCTGCCAGAGCTCCAGGAGCGTTTGGACAGCGCTGCCAGGGATGCCCAGGGTGGGATTTTGGGGTGTCTGTGCAGGGCCAGGGGTTGGATCAGTGATCCCTGTGGGGCCCTCCCAGCTCAGGCTATTCCATGATTTTCTGAGGGTCAGTCTCCCAGCACAAGAAGTCTGCACACGCAGATTCCAGCTGTCGTTTGTGGCATGGAGCCGCAGCAGAGCCCTCAGGAAGAACATCTGGAAGGATACGCAAACATACCCGTGTACTTCATTATTTGCCTTTTGTATTGATACCCAGGCGAAAGGGGGAAAACCATCCCTCAAAGCTCATGCCCTCATTTGTCAGCACCAAACCATCTGGCAGAGGCTCCACCAGAGCCATGGTTGATCACCCTCCCCTCCAACCTGCAGCTGTTTGCTTTCCGATAGATAAATATGTGCTTAAATAACGCGTCCTACCTAAGCCTGTCTTTTTTTTCTTTAATGTTCCCTTTGACAGCCAAATGTTTCCACCATTCCCAATAAACATCCTGGAGCCTGCCCCGCTCCTGCTCCCCGTGCACATTAAGGCTGCTTTTCCTCTGCCTCACCTTCCGCAGGCAGCGCTGCAGCTGCTCATTATTCCCAGCACTTGCTGCAAGACACTCATTTCCAGCAGATCATTTTTTCCCCTTTAGAAGTCCATAAAACTGTTCTCATTCCTGCCCACAGAGCTCCCAGTGGATCAGGGCTGTCAGGGAGTGCTGGGAGCTTTGTTCTGCGTTCAAAGGGCACCGCGGCTGTCGATGGCACGGTCCCTTTCTCCATGAGATGGGAATGGCTGCATCCCATTGTGGGTTGTAGGAAGGGTTTGAGGCTGAACTCACTCCAGACCTGCAGCACAAACAGGGAAAGGGGAACCGTGTCAGGCATTGTCAGCTGGCACCAGCCCTTTGCAGGACTTCATCACTCTCTGTCCCTCGCCTTGCCACGGTGACATCGTTGTAAGACAGAGAGGAAGGTTCTGAGGCTCTTCCTCAGGCTGGTCACAGTCCCTGCAGGTCCTGGGCCTTCTGGTGGCTTTTGTGCCTTGGTGCAAGTCCGTGTGCTTCATTGCAGGGTGAAGAGTAAGGAGGGTAACCCCATAATTAGGGGAAATTAATGGATACTTAAAGATAATCACGAGATAGTTAAGGTTGGAGAAGGCTTTTAAGGTTGAAAAAGGCCTTTAAGATCAAATCCAGTTGTCAACATGGCACCACCACCGTGGTCCCCACTGAACCATGGCCCCAAGTGCCACATCCACACATTGTTTGAACACCTCCAGGGACAGGGACTCCACCACACCCTGGACAATCTATTCCAATGCTTTACAACCCTTTCCATGAGGAAATTCCTGCTGATGTCCACCCTGAGCCTCCCCTGGCCCAGCCTGAGGCCGTTCCCTCTCCTCCTGTCCCTGTTCCCTGGGAGCAGAGCCCAACCCCCCGGCTGCCCCCTCCTGTCAGGGAGTTGTGCAGAGCCACAAGGTCCCCCCTGATCCCCCTTTTCTCCAGGCTGAGCCCCTTTCCCATCTCCCTCAGCTGCTCCTGGGGCTCCAGACCCTTCCCCCACTTCATTGTCCTTCCCCAGTTTCTGTTTATATGAGTGGGAGAACCTCATGGAATGGTTTGGGTGGGAAGGGACCTCAGAGCCCACCCAGTGCCACCCCTGCCATGGCAGGGACACCTCCCACTATCCCAGGGTGCTCCAAGCCCCGTCCAGCCTGGCCTTGGACACTTTGAAGTCCCATTGATTTGATAAAGGATAAAACCAGTTGAATTTGATGGAGATAAAATAAGATTTTCTGTGTTGGGCTGCAGAAACAATTTAATGATTTCACTTTCCTGAACTGGAGGAGTTTTTCTAAAGGATTCAATAGCCCTTGATCTGCAACACTGGGGCAAGAATTTGAGATTCTGAGAGTTCTAAAGCCCCTTTTGGTGACCCCCAGACAGTTTCCTGTCAGTGTGGTCCTTGTGTGACTGCATTGGGGTCATCCCACACAACAGAGCCCTACATCCACGGATTCCATTGGCACCAGCCCCAGCCAAAAATCCAGTAGGAAACTCATGGATTAGGGAAATGTGAAATATGAAATACCAGGAAGATTTATTCCAATTGTAATATCTCTCACACGTGCTGGGGGAGCAGCAAGGCCTGTCCTGCTGCTGCTGGGAGTTTCTGGGAGCCCGTTTGGTGTCAGACCTCGCAGTGTGGACGTGTGGACACCGTGTTCTCACCACCAGCTCCTGTGCTCTGCAGATCGGCTCCTCCTGGGCTGTCTCCACTTCCAAATACACACACGGAGCCGCCGTGGCCACATGACGAGGGGAGTCATTTGGGGATAAAAGCTCTGTATTCATCTATTTAGCTCGTGGAAAAATCTGTCCCTCAATCTGTGTGAGATCTTTTTCTTGTTTGCTGTTTTCCTTCTCCCACCCTTCATCTGTCACTCCTGTCTGGAGTACAAGCTCTGCAGGGCAAGGGCTCTCGCTGAGCGCACGAGCCTCGGGTACCGAGAGCAGCTCTGGCTCTTGTCGAGGCCTCTGGGCACAGCAAACAGCAGATTTTGGATGATGAGAGGTTTATTTATCTTTAGGTTTCTTCTCCCGGTGTTTCACCCTCATGCAGGCAGGGAGCAGGCTGGGATAGCACCTGGATCTTACCGGTGAAGCAGGAGCTAGGGTTTGTTACAGGTGGGTGCAGAGGGTGTAGAGCCAGGAAACGGAAAGAAATTCCTCCCTGTGAGGGTGGTGAGGGGCTGGGATGGAATTCCCAGAGAAGCTGTGGCTGCCCCTGGGTCCCTGGAAGTGCTCAAGGCCAGGTTGGACAGGGCTTGGAGCAACCTGGTCTAGGAAAGATGTCCCTGCCTAGGTCAGAGATGAGCGTTAAGGTCCCTCCCAACCCAAACCCTCCGGAATTCTGGGATGATCCCACGCAGAAGGCTGTGAAGAGCTACAGCCCCATGTTCCACCAAGGAAGTGCTGCACTCTGAACAAGTGAAATTCCCTGTTGGCTGATCCCTTTGGACACATTGTCATTGCCTTTCCCACACAGAACCAGCTTAGAAAATACCAGAGTGGCTGGAACCCTTTTGGTTTGTGCCTGGCTGCGTGAGAGGTTGCCCAGAGGAGCTGTCTCTCATTGACATGAGCAGCAGATACTCCCAAACCTGGCTCCCAGGGCAGATTTTATTTTCCAGAAGGATTTTGTGAACCTTTTCCTTTCCCCCCCATCCCTCCGGCTGTGCCCGATCCCAGAGCCAGCCCGAGAGGGCAGCGGCTGCTTTTGCTCGTTAGCGTTCCTCGTGCCAGGTTGGGAACGAGAGGGATTTGTTCGGCTTTGCCCCAAGGCCGGAGCTCGCCCAGCGGGAGCAGCGCTGGCTCCGCAGCCCAGGTGCTCTGCAGCCCTCTCCTGGCTGCATCCAGGAGCGCTCGGCTGTGCGGGGAAAGCGCTTCCTTCCCGCTGGATGCGTCTGAGCGCTGCTTTCCAGAGCTATCCCCAGCCTCCCGCTCGGAGTCACGCATCCCCGGCCGTCCGTAAGGACAGCGCGGGCTCTGCCAGCTGCCCCAGAGGGATCCTGACACCCGCAGCGCCGGGGATGCTCTGTCCTGGCCCAGTGTCCGGAGCAGCTCTCTGGGGGGACTTAGAAATGGGGCAAAACTCGGATTTTCTGCTTTCCCTCTCCATGATGAACACACAGCTTGGAGCATCTTTTTCTTTACATCTTCACCATCTTGGCCATGTATTTCTGTGCCTGTTCTCTGAGATTTCATAGAATCACGTTTGGGTTGGACATAACCCTGAATTCCATCCAGCCCCACCCCTGCCATGGCAGGGACACCTCCCACTGTCCCAGGTTGCTCCAAGCCCCATCCAGCCTGGCTTTGGGCACTTCCAGGGATCCAGGGGCAGCCACAGCTTCTGTGGCAGCAGAGTTGTCTCAGGGTTGGTCACTAAACCTCAACTCTGGTGTTTCAGTGCTCTCTCCTCTCCTGTCACACAGTGCCTGCTTTGCCAATTGGTTTATTTGGGGCTTCTGTTTGGCTTTGGGGTTTTTTAATGCCATCCAGACATTCCTTTCTGCTTTAAAAGTGTCCCTAAACTACTGTTGCTGACTAATAATTCCCATATTTTCATGTAATAATTGAATGGATTCGCTCAATTCTGTAGCAGCAAAGATTGCTAAGCCCAGGATATTCCCCACCCCGTCTTTGTTCCAGTTTTCTCAGGGATTCTGAAATGCCTTTACCGAAGATTCCCCTGAACATTGCAGCACTTGCCCAGAGGAATGAAAAAGTCATTTGTTTTCTGTGGAGTATTAGAAGAGAATTCTCTCACGGGGGGATGTCCTTGCCTGCAATGCCGGACACTCTCACCTTCATTTTCTGCTCCCTTGATCTCTGATACACAAAGATTCTGCAGAATGCAACTGAAGCACGAAGCCTTGTTTGTGATTAATTTTTTAAGGGTGTGATTGAGCCCCTGCCCTGCCCCTCCTGCTCTCCCTGCTTGCCATTCCGGAGTGTTTGGAGCACGGTAACAATGCCGCTGTCGCCTCCCTGCTTGGCCTGCCAGAGATGGGCAGTGGCAGAACGTTTGCTCTGTCACCACGAAGAGAGGCTTCAGCATCACAGGGAGTTGTAGCATTCCATATCCAAGGATATTGGGGATCTTTAGGAGCTTGGAGTCCTCGTTTGACTCTGCAGCATCTCGTTTTGACACAGGGGAGTGGGGGTGAGCCACGCAGCTCTAACTACCAGGAGTATCTGTGTAGTTGGGCACCCAGGGAGCCTTGGAGGTGCAGGGAGATGGTTTCTCCTTGAGCTGCTGGGCTGAGCAGCATCACCCTCAATGGATAAGGAATTCCTTTGCTGGGCTCAGCAGCATCACCCCCAATGGATAAGGAATTCCTGCTGTGCCAGCACCATCACCCCTCAGTGGATGAGGAATTCCTGCTGGGCTGAACAGCATCACCCTCAATGGATGAGGAATTCCTGTGCTTTCCCAGCACAGTTTGTGTTCCATGGGTTTGGCAGAGCTGGGAAAGGGTTTGCTCCCAGGGTCAGGATGTGCTCCAGCCTCTCCAAGCTCTCTGCTGACTTCAGCCCACGGCCCTTAGGCAGCCCTGAGCCCAGAGCCTGCAGCCTTTGCCCCTGGCAGTGCCACCCCCACCAGGCACCTTCCTGCCAACCTTCATCCCCATCCCTCAATTATTTCCCTCCCTCAACATAAAACAAGCATTTCCCTCTGGCTCTGCCCTGCTCCAGCTGAGCTCCTGGTGCTGCCAGGGGCAGGGATTGTTCCTTCCTTTGAGTGCAGGTGGTGGTGACACAAATCCTCACCCCAACGCGAGTCCCATGGATGAGTCACACCTCAGTACCCTTTGGAAAGCCAGGGGGCTGCGGTTTCCTCCTGGCTGATGGAAGTGACACAGCCAGGAGGAGAAGGAATTCTGCTCCTGGATTCCCGCTGGTGCCACTACATGCACCAATTCCTCTGCTGGGAGACAGTGGAGGCAATTAAAACCTTGGAATTTCCCAGGAATAGAACCCTGCTGGGACCTCCAGTACAAACAGGAGCTCCCTCCTGTGTCCGAGCAGCTGGGAGTGCCGGCGGCTTCTGCGGGGAATTTCTCTCCCTGTTTCCTCAGCAGAAACGAACAATTCCTTGGACTGTGCTCAGTTCACACTCAGATGCTTTGCTTGCTTCTCCTCCCTGAGTTTCAGATGTTCCTGCTCGGCAGCTCCGGGTGTGGAGAGGCTGCTGAGCCCAGCCGAGCCCAGCTCAGGTGAAACAGCAGCAGCAGGAGCATCTCTGTCATTTTCCTCCACTCTTCCCTTCCTTTGACACCCATTTTCTGTAAAGAACGACCCCTTGAGATGACTGAAAACTAAAACAAATTGTCTGCTCTCTCAGGCCAGCGTTGAGCATTGAATTTCAAATTATGGCAGAGCAGGACTGTGTCCTCTTAGAGTTTGGTGGGGGTGCAGGGGCTGGATATTATTTGTATTTTTAATATTGCCCTATTAAGTGGAATTGGTGCCAATTACAAATGTGGCTCTAAGTATTTTTTTAATCAAAATGGATTGGGACTCATCCAGTCCTGGCCAAAACCTTTTGGGTTGGGGATGAATAGATAACAGAGCAGGAAAATTTCCCATTTCATTTATCCCTTTCTTCTCACACTGGTGTGGGTTTAATCACCAGCCATGACATGCCTTATTTATACCTTCTCATGTCTTCAGGACAAAATATTGTGCAATTTGAGTCATGTTCCCCTGCTTTAGGAAACACAGTTTTGTTCTCTTGATGTACAAGATCAATGCACAACCTGAAACAGTATTTAAAAACCTTTGGAGGAGCCAGCAGTTCCTGGAGAGCTCTGTTGCAGCCCATCAATTCTGGGCAGATCTAATGAAAAGCAGTGTTTTAATATGAGACAGAGACTTATTCCACTCCGTCTGCTGTGCCTTCATCTGTCACCATTGCAGCAACATTATCGGATGTTCCTATTACGTCCTGGATTTATTTTTTGGGAGCAATGGAGGCAGCAGGTTGCCATCTTTTGGATCACTGCATGGAAGAGCAACTGCACCTTTTCCTTTATTGCCATAATTCTTTTTCCGAAGAATGTGCTCCATTCCCCACATGATGCTCTGGACCCAGATGTGAGGATGCTCCAGGCTCTGGAATACCATGGAACGTCCAGCTCCACGGAATTTTGGGGCTGAAATGGCAGGAATTCAGCAAGCTGGGAGCGTTGGAGGTCAGGAGAATGCTCTGGGGGAGTTGTTACGGGATTCCTCACACCAGCTCTGCTCTTTCTTCGTGGTGCCTTGGGCTGGAGGCACCTTTGGCTTGGCCTGGGAGGCGGAGTTCAAACAAACTCCACTCTGCAGCTCTGCCATGAGTGGGAAGCACAAATTCCTGGGGAAAACAGAGCTTTAAGTGTCTCCATAAAAGCTGAGTTGGCTTAAATGTTGGGAGGTCTGTGCATTGGGACACCCAAAAATATGGAGAGGCTCCCAATGGGATCCTTTTGGATGTGGACAAGGAACTACTCCAGGGGACTGCACCGTGTTTGAGGGACTCATTGCTGTCCCCAGGCTTTGTTTGGCCCCTCAGGCTTCCATCCCTATTGACTTCCAAGGGAAACTATCTCAGTGCACTCAAAGCAATTATTAATGGCTTTCCAATTAGAATATCTGGAGAGTTTGTTTATTTGATCGGCCCTCCACGGCGGAAAATCGAAGGTTCCCGTGCATCTCACTCCGAGTTTTTCATCAGTGGGGCTTTTTGTCAGGAGCCAGACATGCCATAAAAAACAGATCAAGCCATTTAAAAGAAATATTTTGCCCAAGGAACAATAACAAGGCTTAGAAGGGTTTTTCTTCTTTCTGGGAATTTTCTTTAGGGAAACCTTTTCATTTCCTGATTGAAAGATCAAATCTGCCCATGGAGGGAGCAGTGGGGTGTGGATGATTTTTCTCCTGATCTCTAGAAAAACACACTCAGTTAAAGAGTCCGTGGAGAGGTTCTGCTTTAAAGGGAAAGGCGTTTGTGTGATTGGAGAGAAGGATTAGGAATTTATCTGTCGGGAAGGCAAGGGAAGCTTCAAATCCAGTTCACAGTGTCAGAGGAACTGTCAGGGTGATGTTCCAGGGCTTTAAAACCTGTAATGCACTCGGCAAGGGTGACCCAATAAATCATAAAATTCTCTCTTTGGTGAGGCCTGTAGATGGTTTAAAATTTGGTGAATATTTTCATCTCAAATTAGAAATCAATAGCTGTATTTTAATTCAGTTTGTATTAAATTGACCAATTTTATGAAGTATTATATAATCCCGTAGATTCCTAAATCGCTTATTACCAAGATATGCAATTTCTTAGGTTAATATGCCTCTAATCACATTTAACACAATGATGTTTGTTTAATTTCTGTAGCTATTAATTATCAGTTGGCTTTTTATGAACTATAACTAGACCTTTAATAGGGCCTGGAGAAGGAACTGGGGGCTGCAGCATCTTTGTCCTATGTCTCCTGTCTGTTGTTTCTCTACATTTTCCGTACCAAGACCTCTCTTCTCTCAGTCCATGCCAATTTTGGGATCCCATTTCCACAGAAATGCAAGAATTGAATAAGATTAATGATCTTTTTGTAGAATTTAGGCTCCAAATTTCCACTGACACCAACTTTTTTCACTAGGATGTGATCTGAGAACTGCCAAAAAAAACCTTTTATCTCCAGCTTAGATTTTTACAAGGAAAAAGTTTCCATTCCATACATTGAAGAAGCCATCCTGTGCCCAACCCTATCACCCTGCAAAATATTCCAGGCTTGGTTCCAAAGACCTTGATTTAATCTTTGGACTGACAGGACCCAAGTCTAAGTGAGTGGAGCTCAGAGTGGGACAGGGAATCACAGAATGCTGGAATGGTTTGGGTGGGAAGGGACCTTCAAATCCTCTCATTCCAACCCCCTGCCATGGGCAGGGACACTTTCCCCTGTCCCAGGGTGCTCCAAGCCCTGTCCAGCCTGGCCTGGGACACTTCCAGGGATCCAGGGGCAGCCACAGCTGCTCTGGGCAGCAATGGATACAGGATGCTCATAGGATCAATTTGTAGAATTATTACAGTGGACATAAGCTAAAAGAAGGGAAAACAGCCTGCAGAGAAGGGAATCCAGGGAAAAGCTGGGCTTTATTTAAGACAAGCTTAACTCTGTACAGCACTTGGACTTCCATTCCAGTTTGTTTGTGTGTGCACAAGCACCCAAGAGATCAGGAACTGCCCCATCCCCATGGAACGGACCAGGAACTGCCCCATCCCT